>APFE031246174.1:0-13834 GCA_000404065.3 Pinus taeda
TATATGCCCAATTTCCGTATATGTGCACATCTTCCGTATATGCACAGTTTCCGTATATGCGCAATTTCTGTATATGGAATTTGCGCATCTACGATGCAAATACATGAAAGACATGAATATACAGAAGATATGCACATACAGGAAAGTTAGGGATATATGGAAGATATGCGCATATCTTCCGTATATGCCCAATTTCCGTATCTGCGCATATCTTCCGTATATGCATAGTTTTCGTATATGCGCAATTTATGTATATGGAATTTGCGCATCTACGATGCAGATACATAAACATCGTTCATATACGGAAGATATGCACGTACATGAAAGTTAGGGATATACGGAAGACATGCGCATATCTTCCATATATGCCCAATTTTTGTATATGCGCACATCTTCCGTATATGCACAGTTTTCGTATATGCGCAATTTCTGTATATGGAATTTGCGCATCTACGATGCAAATACATGAACGACGTGAATATACGGAAGATATGCACATATAGGAAAGTTAGGGATATACGGAAGACATGCGCATATCTTTCGTATATGCCCAGTTTCCGTATATGCGCACATCTTTCGTATTCGCACAGTTTCTGTATATGCGCAATTTCTGTATATAGAATTTGTACATATACGATGCAGATACATAAACGACGTGCATATACGGAAGATATGCACATACAGGAAAGTTAGCGATATATGGAAGAGATGCGCATATCCTCCGTATAACCCCAATTTCTGTATATGCGCATATTTTCCGTATATGCACAGTTTCCGTATATGCGCAATTTATGTATATGGAATTTGCGCATTTACGATGCAGATACATCAACGACGGACATATACAGAAGATATGCACATACATGAAAGTTAGGGTTATACGAAAGGCATGCGCATATCTCCCGTATATGCGCAATTTTTGTATATTGAATTTGCGCATATATGATGCAGATACATAAACAAAGATATATACAAATTCCATATACAGAAATTGCACATATACAGAAACTGTGCATATACGGAAGATGTGCGCATATACAGAAACTGGGCATATACAAAAGATATGCCTATATCTTCCGTATATCTCTAACTTTCCTGTATGTGCATATCTTCCGTATATGCACGTCGTTCATGTATCTGCATCGCAGATGCGCAAATTCCATATACGGAAATTGCGCATATACGGAAACTGTGCATATACGGAAGATATGCGCATATCTTCCGTATATGCACAGTTTCCATATATGCGCAATTTCTGTATATGGAATTTGCGCATCTGCGATGCAGATACTTGAACGAAGTGCATATACGGAAGATATGCACATACAGAAAAGTTAGGAATATACGGAAGACAAGCGCATATCTTCCGTATATGCGCAATTTCCATATATGCGCATATGTTCCGTATACGCACAGTTTCCGTATATGCGCAATTTCTGTATATTGAATTTGTGCATATACAATGCAGATATATAAACGAAGATATGTACAAATTCCATATACAGAAATTGTGCATATACGGAAGATGTGCGCATATACGGACACTGGGCATATACGGAAGATATGCGTATATCTTCCGTATATCCCTAACTTTCATGTATGTGCATATCTTCTGTATATGCACGTTGTTCATGTATCTGCATCGCAGATGCGCAAATTCCATATACAGAAATTGCGCATATACGGAAACTATGCATATACGAAATATATGCGCATATCTTCTGTATATGCACAGTTTCCGTATATGTGCAATTTCTGTATATGGAATTTGCGCATCTTTGATGCAGATACATGAACGACGTGCATATACGGAAGATATGCACATACAGGGAAGTTAGGAATATACGGAAGACATGCACATATCTTCCGTATATGCGCATATCTTCCATATATTCACAGTTTCCATATATGCGCAATTTCTGTATATTGAATTTGCGCATATGCGAAGCTACAAACCACTCGCGATGCTGTCCATCTTTCAGATTCATATATGCTTCACGAATCGTACATTTCAGCCTCTGATCTAGTTCCCAAGGAGTCTCGCCTAGTAGCATCGTAATCTCGTTAAATCCAATGATCGATTGCACTTCAGACTTAGGCCTGCTAAATTTTCTATTTAGCGTTGTTTGGATATCCGTGACTCTCGCATTTGGGTTATCATTGGAGTACTTAATATATCAGGTTAGTGCGCGATCCTGAAGGGTGTTAACCAATGTCGCCTTCTTTATATGGTCATATGTAACACCTTGCGCTTCCTATATATCCCTTGCGACGAACCAAAATTGGTCCGGATCTTCATTTCCCAAACCTTTGAACATAGGAAAATTCACCGTGATTGCCATATTGAATTGCGGTGGTGGTCAAGTTGGTGAGGGTGAAGATGGAGGTGAAGCTGGTGGTGGTGTGGGTGGAGGTGGTATTCGTAGAATTCTTTGTCTTATTAGATGAATAACACTTCGTGGAGAGACCTTCACGAGCTCTTCCTCGTCTCCTCGCGGAGGTGAAATCAAGGGGATATTTTCTGGACCCTTATTTCCTTCGTTCCTATAAACCTTTCTGCTTTGCATAGCCCCGAACATCAAGGTAATTGCATAACCCACTTTTCACAGAACAATATTTTAATCCAAGTATTCAAATACTTTACGTACTTACCTCGCGGTCCTTTGAGAAAGCGTCGCTATGCCTCGCTATAGTTGACTGAGGTGTCAACCACGAACTTAGTAACGAATCCTCCTATAATACCATCGAGCCAATGATCGACGATGTGTACAATATTATTCTCTGATGCTTCCAATCTCCGCACTAGCTTTGGGGTCCACACAATATGACCGTCAAGTTTCCACCTTCTTTGGCTATCTTCTAGCTTAGCGGTCCACTCGTATAGCTCAGTAGGGAAGGACACAAAAAAGATTTTGTGGATATTTGTATATAGGTAGTTGTCTGGCCACTCTTCTTTTGATAGTCACGGGTTTTTGTTCTTCTGCACCGCGAACTCATGAATTCTTCTATCCAACCAGCCTTCAATTTATTTCTTAGTTGGATTCCAATGATACGAGATCACACATCTCTCATGCAGATTCTGGTCCCAACAAAAGAACCATTTTTTAGCTTATGGGGGCCTGACCCAAGTTCAGATTTATTTAGCCAAACAAATACCTACACTACTGGCCCTTTCGGCATCAGCCCCCGGAGCGTGGACTGAAGTCTCACCCAAAGCAGTATGGGGGGATGCTAGAACCAAGTTTCCACACCCTTGAGATGGATGTGATGTCAGTTTAGTCCACGTTTAGTCCAACTAAACTTGTCATCTCGCAGGTCGCTTTGTGCACTGTTCTACCCTTCAGTACCTTCATGATTTATTATAATCGACTTTCGCGCAAACCTAACCAGGGGATGAAGTCCTTCGCGCTACTAAGGTAGTGAACTGCAATATCTCCTAAACTATGCCAAGTATCTTACTTATCTTATTAAAAAGTCTTTATTATCTTCGCATAAACATATATTCTATCTTGCATTCACTTAGCTAATACAGTTATACACATTCGCGCATCATATAAGCATTAAAAGTGAAATTCATACCCAATATAATAGAAGCATAAAACATGAAATAAAGACGTGGAATTGATAGAAATTTCTCTTTATTAATACTTCCACCGTTTACAGACTCGACTCGCCCTGCGCACTCAGTTGCAAGGGTTTGTGCACTCAGCTGCGGACTACTAGGCCTCTGTTCACTCAGCTGCAGAGCCTCTTCCTATGCTACTACTTAAAACTAGACTTTACACTTCACAGATCTATCTCGCATAAATCATTCTTCCTTAGAAATTATATGATTGATGCCTTAACTACTTAGAGCTTCGCTCTATTTATACAATCCCATGGTTTGCGAACCATGGGTAGATCTTCTATAGCTAACATTACATTATCAAAATAAGGGCGCACAACCCTATGAATCTTTAACAAACTACGCGCTCCGCGCCCACAAAATGTAGAGACTTTACATTGGAATTACAAAATTGACCAAAATCTGGGCTCTAAGCCCCAAAAATTCCCTTGGGGGATCCCACACCCAACAGAAGGAAGAAAAAGAACCAAGGAAGTCGATAAATTAGTGCATGATGTGAGGGAGAATGTGAGAGCTCCAAATTTGCGCAGGAAAATGAGGTCACCTAAGAGATACACTGGCTACATGGCTCTAATGACTGAGCTTGTAGAGACTAAGCCATCCACCTTGGAGGAAGCAGTAGAGAAACATGTTTGGGTTGATGTAATGGTAGAAGAATACAAATCCATCTTGAAGAACTGTGTTTGGAAAGTGGTCCCAAGATCAGCAGTTAAATCAGTTGTGGGTTCGAGATGGATCTTCAAGGTTAAGCATGCATCATATAGAAGCATGGAGAAGTATAAGGCCAGATTTGTAACCAAAGGATTCTATCAAGTTGAGGGAATTGACTATGAGTAAACCTTTTCTTTTGTAGCAAAGTATTCATCCATTAGATCAATTCTTACACTGGCTGCATAGATGGGGTGGAAGATATAGTGAATGGATGTAAAAACAACATTTCTCAATGGTGTTATTGAGGAGGAGGTGTACATCAAGAAACTAGAAGGTTTTGAGACATATGAACGGGAGACTCGTGTGTGTAGACTCAGGAAAGCATTGTATGGTCTCAAACAGGAACCCTTAGCTAGGTACACTAGGATTGATAGTTATCTCATTGGTTTGGGCTCCACCAAAAGTGAAGAGGATGCAAAACTCTATTTTTCTAGAAGGTAAATTTCTTATTATTGTTTATATGTTGATGATTTAATATTAAGAGGTGATGAGCAACTTATCATCTCTTACAAGGTGGATCTTGCAAGGGAATTTGAAATGAAGGACATGGGTCTCATGCACTACTTCCTCGGGTTGGAAGTATGGCAAGGCGATAAGGAATTTTTTGTGTCTCAAGGCAAGTATGCCAACGATATACTGGAGAGATTTGACATGGATATTTATAAACCCATGGAGACACATCTAATGACCAATTGGAGGAAGGAGGAAGCCACTTTAGGTGAAGGGGTTGATGCTACCATTTAATGATAACTATTGGGCTCACTGATGTATCTTGTGAAAACACGACCAGATATGTGCTATGTAGTCAACCATTTGAGCTAAGCTATGGTTAGGCTGGCCAAATTTTATTGGAAGGCAACGAAGCATGTTTTAAGGTACCTCAAAGGCACTACCCAATATGGATTATGGTACAGACGGACAAAGGGAGTGAAGTTGTGTGGATTCACAAATGCAGATTGGGCAGAGAATCCATCCAACTAAAAGAGTACATGAGGTGGAATTTTCAATGTTGGGTCAACAACAATTTCCTAGTACAACAAGAAGTAAAGATCTTTGGTGCTCCGCTCGACAGAAGCTGAATACATGGTTGTCATTCAAGCAATATGTGAGGCGATCTAGATGAGAAAGATACTTGCGAGATTGTTTTGTCATATGTTGGATCCAACTGTGATCTATTGTGATAATCAAAGTTTCATTCAGTTCTCTGAGAACTTGGTATTTCACGATCAAGACAAGCATATAGATATCCAATATCATCATATACAGGATTGCGTGTAGAGGCGGAAAATTTTGCTACAATACATTGTGATAGAGGAATAAGATGCTAACATCTTGACAAAGGCTTTGTCAGGAGGGAAGTTTGAATTCCATAGGTGCAAGATGGGGGTGGCTGATAATCCCTTTCGTGCTAAGCGAAAGTGTTGAGAAGTGTAGCAAGAAAGTATCAATTTGACTTTGCCTTTGTCAAATTGAGAAAATTTGAATTTCCACATCGAAAAACAACTTGGAGGTAGTTAACTTGTGTGACATGGCTCTTGTCACTTAGTTAGCCTAGTAAATTTCGAGTAGGAGGTCTTGGAGTTCAGTTAAGCATGCGTGATTGCTAAATTTTAGTAATCCAGTTCAATTATATCCCATTGTATTCATTTAAACTAGTTCTAATAGTTAATGGAAATAGTGGAAGGTCAGTTGTGTAGTGGGATAGTAGTCTAACTCAATGATCATCTAGTTAACTAATCAATCATCTCAAAATAGCTAGTGTATGCTAGGAATTCAAGTTCCCTAGTTGTGGTGGAGATTCCAAGGCAATGTAACAAGAAGTTATAAACTAGTTTGAGTGTACACGTGTTGCATGTAGCCAAATGATCAATCCTTGGGAATTTCATAATCAATTGGAGGAAAACTCCTAAAAATAGGTGCTAATCCCTCAAGATTTGTGCAAGGAAATAAGGGCTCAAGAAGAGGAAGAAATTGACTAAGTCTGGGTTAGAGCTTCTCATTGAGTAGAGAGATAGGTTATTCACTTGTAGGTTGTGCTTAGAGAGGGAAAGGAATTGTAATACATCTCTATTCCTCTGATTAATGCAAAGAGTCTTGAGGAGTTTTTCCCAGTTCGGTTCCCCTAGAAAAAAATACCGTGCATGTGTGTTTTTTCTTATTGAATGTTTGTGAATGTTGTTCTAAATTGTGAATTAAATTCCACAGATTAGTAGAGTAGAATTATGTATCTTGATTTAGATTAAAATTTCTTAAGCATTTGCAATTCTATCACCATAATTATACAACTCAACCCATTATTGGGTGTGAGAGCCACCTTTCTCTTAGAACTATGCCACTCCTTTGCGACTTCAAACTTGTTGATAAGGCATATTTATGAAGAAACTACTTTTCCATGTTTGAGTTGAGTGATCGATAAAGTAAATGCATGGAGTGGTTGGGGAAGGAGCATTTACAAACTAGGCACATTTGTGAGGATTGGGATAGGGAATACTAGAATATGTGAGATTGTGTGAGGAGTTAGAAGTAGAAAAATTCATAAGATGCAATGAGGGTGGTGGGAAATATGAGTTTGTGACATAGGGCAAAGAGGAATTTGTTGGACATTGGATAAACCAACGCTCCTTGAGTGTTCTGTGACATGGACTAACAGCCTCTCGTGGATCCTTATCTCTGGCGATGCGATCGTTGACTACCACCTACAGGTTTTGGTTTAACGACAATCGTGATTCCCAATAGAATTCCCCGATCCCAACCACATAATCTTTCTAGACAATTGATGTGAAAAAGAAAAAGGGTTAATTGGTTTACCCAAAGAGCTAGGGAAACAAAAATTCAAAATTATTAGAACTAGAAGATATATAAAGGAAGTCTAAGGAACTACTTGATGTGGCACTAACTATATAGAACTGAACCTTTTCATGAGGAACCATAAAACTCATTGTAAATCTCTTTCCATGTGAAAATAAGTTCTTCTCCTATGTAGGATGATAGCACCATGGAGCATGAGTGTTTGCCACCTTCTGAAATGACTAATACATATGCGAAGGCTAGGCCAAACTGAGACATTTAGTGATAAGAAAAAACATAGCAATCCCAACCAAGATATGATAAATCCCTAAGTGAAATGTCACATTAAACCAATATCGAAATGAGCATCCTCCACCATCATAAAACAATTAAAAGCCATATAAAACATGGGAGGAGTAGTAAATGTTTCATTTGGAAAGATGCATTTCCATGTCTACTCTCTTGAGTCTCTAGTAGGATAGTGATAATACAACATCCACTTATGTATTATACAATCCATCCTAAAATAGTTATACAATAATTATACATAAAATAAATAGTAAAAATATGTTAAGTTTTCAAAATAAATAAATTAAAATATCTAATATAAAAATATAATGATTTTTATTATTATTATTTTATTCCAATTACTTAACATGATATAATTGAAAAATATTCCCAAAATATAAATAAAATAAACTTATAATTTCAATTATAGCTACAATACTTATTAATACTCATGGAAAGTGTAAATAATATTTAATGGTTTAAATAATGTGGTACATGGAAATTTATTGTCAAAACTTTTGAAGAAAGTGGTTTAAATAATGCGTGACAAGGAAATTTAATGTAATCATTATCTTCTTTTTACATGAGTAAAATAACGAAAATCTTTTTGGGTAAAAGAGTATAACTTTTATTATTTTATTCGTAGATGGGTAAATGTGTTAATTTTTGTTTTTCCCTCCTTAAGATAGAGCATTATATTTTTGTAGTTAATTTAATTTGTTGTAATATTGGTTTAAAAATAATTAAATAGTATTGATTTTCAGTCAATAATCTTTTTTATAGACAAATATGGATTTATAAAATAAATTAACAATGAATAATTATCGTATACAAAGAGTTTAGATTTTCCAATGATATTTTAAATTCAAAACTTTATATATATATTATTTACAAAATAAACCACATAATTCTAAAATCTATAAATGAATAATTAATTATGAATTTTTAAATTAATAATATTACATATGTACTTTTACTTAATTTTATATTATATTTTAAAATTCAATATTTTACCATTTTTAAATTTGATATTTATATTTTCAAATTGTAATTTCACACATTTTAAATTAATAATACAAGCTTTTCTTTATTAAAAAATTATGACTATAATTTTGTTTCTAAATTCTTTTGTATTAATATCTCCATTAAAGGGTAAATTTTTTTGTATTAATTTAATATCTCCATTAAAGGGTAAGATTTCAATATTTAACTCTACTCTTAATGGGTTCTTGTCATTTACATCTCCTTTAAAAGGTGAGATTTCAATATTTAACTCTACTCTTAATGGGTTCTTGTCATTTACTGGTGTATTAACTTCAAAAATAGTTCTCTCTTAAGCATAAAATCTTTGTCCACGACATTCTTTTTCTCCTTTGTGGAAACAAACTTTTCATTTCCTTCGACATTGTTAATTGGATGAGCTAAGAATGTACTTTGAAACAGATGATAAAAGAAAATTTTAATGTGATCTTTTTATTGGTGTAACACAATGGTGAAGAATGCTCGCGTAAATTTGTCAAATGGATGGTGTGACACTACTGATTATGTAAAGAATAGTTATTTATTTTCTTTTATTATGCAAAGACATAGTAACTCGTTATAGGTTGGTAAACGAACTTGAAAACAAAAGTATATTTATCATTATTTCATTGTGTTGTTATTTTATAGGGGAAAAGATTTTAAAAGGAAAATCTTTAGTTTCTAGGTAGTTAGACAATGATCTTTTTCCTCGGATTAAAAGAAATCTCTCAGTTGGATGAGGCCACAAGTGGCCTGAGGAAAGAGGAAAAAGAAGTGCTTGTGACAAGACGTTGTTCAAGCTGCAGTTGTATTGCAACGGAGGTCTTCTTGAGTTGATTGTAGCTAGTGGAAACCTTATAAGAATTTCTGGATTGGACTTAGGTTCTTGAGGTCATAAAACGTTTGTTGTTTTTTATTACCTTGGAAACTAAATAGATTTAGGGGCAGACTTGGACATAATTGCTAGTATCGTTGGTGGGGAGGATACTATAGTCCCACCTTGGTTCTCTTCTCTTACAGGCTAACGGAAACAAATGATTGGGAGGATACTAAAGTCCCACCTTGGTTCTATTCTCTTAGAGGCTAACCAAAACTACTTTGATTTGAATTTTGTCATGATCTTTATATAATAATAATAATATCCATTTTTAAGGTCAGAGCCAAGCCACACCAAATTAGTGTATGAGACCCCCTTGTTTGTGGGACAAGGGACCCACTGTCGCGTAGCGATTTGACTGCTTAAGTCTACGAAGGCATACATACTCTACCCCCCTCTGGTTTTGAACCGTGACCTCTTAGGAGGAAACACATGTTCTTAACCATTAGGCCCAAGCTGTATCTACAAATGATAATCTATGTGTTATTCCTTGTAAAAGAAAGGAAGTCTAAACAGATTGGTATATTGTTTCTTATGACTATTAAGTAAACAAAAAAAAACTAAGTTGACTATTGAGAATAAATGTTCACAAGGGTAAAGAATATGCCATAAACCCTTTTTGTATTTGCATATAAAATTTGGCGAGTAGACTTCTTTTGTGAGATATACTTCCTCTCTTCGGTAAAATTAACTCTCTATGTTGGTTGAGTTTCTGGATATTAAAAGAAAGAGTCGGTATTAAGAAGAACTTAGACTCAAGTAATGCAATACGAGGGAGACAAATCTCTGAAAATTAAAATAATAATCGTAATAACTAATTCTTGCATGTACCAAGATACATGACTTCCAAAATATGTTGAAAATAATTATAGAGGGTTTCGATGGTTAGTTTTCCGATGGTGAGCCAATGGATTCCTTGGAAAATAGTCCCTCTCCACGTTAATAAGTAACTACACCAGAGTCATGTGGAACCAAACTGAGGAAATGTATGTGGTTTTTTTCTGTAGCATCTATATAAGTAGAAGATTAAAACAATAACAATAATAAGAACAAACATGCAGGTGAATATTTCAAAATAAACTCAGAGATCCAACACCATTGCTGGTAAAAAAACACAACGAATTCCTAAAATATGTGCTAGCAAAACACACAATACGGAACAGAGAATGTTTGTAGCCAATATATAAACATATAACCCTAAGTGACAGAGAACAATGTTCTATGCAGTTACCAAAAAAAATTGTTTGTTACCACAGAGAAGAATCATGGATGGGTAAAGAATCCCAAGTAAGGCCAAGATAGAAGATTGCGAACAATATTACCCTCGAACGAGTCTAGGGGAAACCCATCAAACTCAAAACAAGATGGTAACTATTTAAGAAGGAAAATAACTTAACCATTTACCAACAATATAAAATGGAAAGAGTACAAAATGCATGAATCATAAATAATATTCTTGATATGAACTTGATAATCCCAGTCCATATAATTCCTTAAGAAAACAAATAGTTTCTTAACTAACAGGAAAGAGAACCTCTACTGCAAATACATTTTTTTAATCAAAACATGAATACTAAGAATCCACATGAGTAAAATATACGTTGACTTCTGTAACAGTACCACATTTAAATACCGTAAAAAATTACTTACACCGTGATAGAAACATTCAAGGGGAGTAAAAGTAAAAGAAACTCCAAGAGGGATTTTTGTATGGTTGTTAAAATTCAACTAAAAATATACATAATCCATTTAAGTAATAGGGAGATATATTTGATGGCCCATCAACCTAAGACTACATGCATAGAGCCAGTAAACCATGCAAGTCAGGGTCCTAACCTAGAACAAGGAACATTTTGGAATTAATAGAGGACGGATTGAGCTGACCACTGGAAAATAAGATGGAAAATCAAGAATCCTTCCAAACCTGCAAACAAATAAAGAGACATATTACAAATAATCTCAGAGCGTCCACCTGAAATACTTAACTTGAGAAATGTTAAAAGAGTAATACCTGTAAAGACTGAGAGAGGAACTATGTAGGGAAAGTTGAACCCTGACACCCTCAAGACCATTGAAAGCAGGAAAAATATTGAACACCTTGCCGAGCTACAAGATAACAAATAAAAAAATTAATTAATATTTACCTTTGTGGAAGGAATAACTTGCACCGTCGTTGAGTTACCATTGCCCAGAACGGCCATTGTGGCTATAGAATGATTACAATGAAATACTTCAGCAAAACCATAATGACACTAAACAACTGTGAACCAAGAAAAGCAGTAAGTGATCTTACCATTTAGACAAAGCTCACTGAAGAGGAAACCTAGCGAGACGTTGCAGAGTAGAACTCGATGGGAGGTAGAGGAACAATGCGTTCATGGGGCTGGAGGGAAGGAAGGTTGAGAAACCTGGACCACACTATTGAAACCCTATCATCAGACGATGTGGATCACAAGAAGTGTGAGGGGTGCATAAATGGCAACAGAATGGAGTAACAGAATGAACCACGAGCCAAAAAGCCGCCTTCTAACCAAATAAAATATGGACGGAACGAAATTACAAATTCAAAATTCAAATTTGAATTCCTTTAGCGCCTTTACTAAATTCAAAATAAAACGGAATTTGGAAAACGGTGGTAGACGAGGAAGCCAATGGAGGTTGCAGGAGGAGACGAGACAGGTCTGACAGTGGTCGCAGATACATTGAATACTAGAGCTTGCCGGAGATAGGGTGATCGAGTTGCCGGAATATCCATGGAGATGTATGGCTTTCATGCATATGTAGCATGCCTTCAGATGCACCAATGTCCTGTCAGAGGTACTTAGCACTTATTTATGTTTCTATAGGGTCTGACATAGGAACTGTCGTATGGATGCACTATCATTTTTTATTTATCGGGTTCATGTTGTGGATTTTTAAGGGGAAAATCCCAAAAACACAAAATAAAACACAGAGACAATGCTCTGTTTTCTTTACACTAGGATCTTTTTGCATAGAGGAGCCTTAAAAAAAAATTACTGAACAAAGTATTGCACCACCATAAAGATTTCTATTCATTAAAATAAAAACACTAATACATATTCATCCTCTTTCACTCACAGGGATTCACCAAAACATTTTAACAAAAAAAAATTACTCTGCCTCTGTTACAATTGATTTTTACACTGCTGTGTAAAATTTACATTCACATTTACTGCTGTAAAAATGGTTTTACATTTACAAAACTTACTGTTCCCTTTTCACTTCTGTGTGAAACAATTCATGGTTTTGAAACAAAACTACCTCTGGTTTTCTTCATTCACTTCTCCTCCTTTTCCTGCACTGCTGTGCATTCTCTTCATTTCTTACATTACAAAAAAAGATTTTTACGCCGCTGCGTTTCATACAAATTCAAAACAAACCCTGTCACATTTCCTTTTTATGACCTGTGTGGTTTTTCATTTTCGCTGCTGCGAACAGACTCTCCACATCTCCGTGTGCAATACACCATGAGTCAACTCTCTTACAAAAAACAATATAACATACGGTTTCTATGCAATTAATAAAAAAATTACATACCGTCTTACGCCCATACCTCCGTATAAATTAAATGTTACTTGCCGTAAGAAAACATTAAATACTTTACCAAAAAAAATGTCAGTTCTTTAACATAAGGTATGGGCAAAAACATTACTCCACGCAACATTTAATTTCAGCTGACCCCGTATGCACCTTCCTTGCGATCGGACGGCGGAAAATGAGGGACCAAATCGGACGCATATCGGATGCCCTGTTTTAACTGACTTTTATCGTCCGAAAAGTGTTTGAGGGTGATGTCACCCCAATCCATGTGCCTCCTCCAAATTGCATCGGAGCCCCTTCGTACGGAAACCTCTCATGCCAAAGAGCGGTGCGATAACTTACCGGTGGTTTATGGTATTGCTGGGTGGTTTCCCGCGTGGTTGAAATTATAAATTTAACACTCCCCTTTAATTTCAACTGCTGGGCATTCGGTCATACCCAGACACTTCCTCAAAAATTCAAAGCTTTTCTGATCCAGTGGCTTTGTCAAGATGTCTGCAACCTGTTCTTGAGTCCTGCAATGTTCTAGGACAATTTCTCCATTGTTCACCAATTCTCTTATGTAGTGAAACCTTGTATCAATGTGTTTCGTTCTCTTATGAAACACTGAATTCTTTGACAATGCAATAGCTGAGCTATTGTCACAAAAAATCATTGTCGCTTTTGTCTGCTCTTGGCCTAAGCTCCTCAACGTCCTTCTCATCCAAACTGCTTGACATGCTGCTGCTGTAGTTGCCACATATTCAGCCTCTGCTGTAGACAATGCTACAATGGACTGCTTCTTAGAAGCCCATGAAATGGCTCCTGAACCCATATGAAAAACATAACCGGAAGTGCTCGTCCGATCATCAACACTTCCAGCCCAATCACTATCTGTGTATCCAACCAAATCTGAATGTTCTGAGACATTATATAAAATTCCAAACATTTTGGTACCTTTGACATACCTCAAAATTCTTTTTGCT
>APFE031246175.1:9911-29656 GCA_000404065.3 Pinus taeda
ATGAGGGATCCATATATAGATGATTGTAGGGGGGGTGAGTCAGCTTCTGGGATTTTGATTAGTGTCCTCTCTCTGATATTTCTTGATTCCACTTGGAGATTGATGATCTCTTACTCATCCCTGATCGAAATCAAAGAGGCAAGTGTCAAAGGGGAATTTTCTGGAAGATTCTATGATCTTCCACCTCGCAAACTGTCTCTGCCATTTGTCCATTCTCGCCCATTGCACCCTACAGAGGGGCCATCCAGTATGCATCACACCCTTTACACTGGGAAGGTGATATGCATCGCACCCTCTGCACTGGGCATTCAGTATGGTCCAGTTTTGACCATTTCTGAGCCGTTTTCTGTGGAGAACTTCTGGGAGATGATGTAATCAGCTGACCTTGTTCCTTTAGGTAGTGAAGCAACACTTTTAGGAACTTAGGAGCCCTCAGTTTATGGACATTTATGATTGGGGTTGCAGTGCCCAAAAATGTCTATAACAAGGAGATCATTAGGCAAAGGTACTCAAGTATTGAATATCTAATGAAGAGCAAGATCTAGAATATTGGTCATTAGGTTATGGTACATAGCTGGATCTGAATCAAGGAGAAACCTAAGCGCTTGAAGAAGAATACGTTCTATTGATGGGTCAAGATCTTAAGTCTTGAAGAGAAGTATCTTTGTGTGGTTTTTGATCATTTATCTGAATAACTGGCACATGTCGTAACTGATGCCTGAATAGTGGTAAAGGTTAAATCATCTTGTACAGATCTGTATGCAGGTTCAGTATAGCAAAGGCATGTATACACACTGGTTTGGCATTTCAAAACTGCCTATACGCATGTCCACCTTGAGAAAGGGGCGTATGCACGCAGGTTTGACACATTGAAGTAGCGTACAACTCATAAAATATGTTTTTAGCTACTTCTATTTACTGTTGTAGTGTTCTGGGTTCTGGATTGGGTTCTGGTTACTGTTACTGTGTTTTGATTACAGCATTCAGAAAAGTGATTATTTGATCCAGTTTTGTTGGTGTAAAGGAGATTGGTTGACATAGATATATTTGATGTTTGATTGATATTATTAATGGATCCAGTCTGAAAATTTATGAAACATGGTCCCTTGAGGAAAAGAGAAGGTTGTAGCCTTCTATAGGTCAGCACCTACATCCTAGTAAACACATCGACTAGTACAAGAGCTAAGGGGGTTGTAGCTACCTTCTAGGAAAAGCTGGAAAATAAGAGAAGGTTGTAGCCTTTTGTAGGTAGAATCCTGTGTACTGGTATAAGGTTGCACCAGTACAAAATTTGTTGAAAAAGAAGTTTCTTATTAAAGAAAGACAGAGACGATTGTAGCAAGTGATTTTCACCCACATTGGGTTTCCACCTTATATCTTGAGTTCATGTGTGTGATTGCCCATTCTATTTACTACATCTGATTACTAGTTATATGGTTCTGATACACAGATTAAAGATCAACTAGCTAAATTATAAGTTTGCAAGGTATACGTTGGTTTCTCTAAACACAGTTGCATACACATGCAAGTTTCATTAACACAAGTAGCGTATATAAATCTATTTATGGAAATGAAATAATGTTAAATTGCTAATACTGATTCACCCCCCCCCCCCCACTATTATTTCCAACATGTGATGTGAGCTTCTATTCTGCAAATAGACCGTTGTGTTGCATGCCTTAGCCCACAAGTGAAGTGGTAGGCCTTGGTCATGCAGCATTGCCTGTGATGCCCCTACAATAGTTCTGTTCTTCCTCTTGGCCACCCCATTCTGCTGTGGGTTATGAGGTGTCATCAACTCTTGTTTAATTCCCTCCGCTACACAGAAGTCCTTAAAATCTTGAGAGACATATTCACCATCGTTGTCACTTCTCAGAGCCTTGATCTTCTTCCCTGATTCTTTCTCGACCAGAGCTTTGAACTCACAAAACTTGGTGAAGGTTTGGTCCTTCTTCTACATGAAATAAATCCAACATTGACAAGAATAGTCATCAATTGAAATCACATAATACCTTTCCTTCATTGTGGATGCCTTCGAGAATGGTCCACACAAATCAATATGAAATCGCTCTAAGATAGCCTCTACTCAACTATCTCGATCATGAAAGGAAGACTTGGTGTACTTTTCCAAGGAACAACCTTTACATGTGTCAACTTGCTCAATTTTACCTTTGGTAAGTTCCGTAGATATCTCCTGCATTATCTTCAAAGCCCCATGGTGCAAATGGCCCAGCCGCCTATGCCACAACTCACAAATGTCCTAGCTTTGCACCAATTCTGCTTTCGTACTCAATGTTGCACAATCATCTACCTCTAGTTTATAGATATTCTTCACCCGAATTCCTATCCTCTTGGTCTGACCCATGGCTATGTGTCTTGGGAACACCTTTCCTTTACTGAAGACAACATCATAGCATTTTTCCTCCAACGTCGTGATTGATACCAAGTTCTTCTTCAGTCCAGGCACATACATCACATCTGTTAAGGTGAGAGGAGCTCCATGCTCCCTCTGAAAAGAAACTGTGCCCACTCCTACAACACTATACCTTCCATTGTCACCCATCTCTATGCACATCTTGAGGTCTTTCTCCTCCAAGGCACTCAATAAATTTTTATCACTGGTCATGTGGAATGAGGCTCCACTATCAAGATACCAGACACAACCCATCATCAATGACACCATGCATGCGATGAGGGTAAAGTCAATTTCGAACTGAGAGGCTAATGCCTCACCTTCTGATCCTTCCGAGGACCCATTTTTGGACTTCTTCGATGGGCAATAAGTCGCATAATAACTCATCTTGTGACAATTAAAGCATCTTATATTAGACATGTCACCCTTCTTCCCTCCATGAGAGGAATTTGATTTGAAATGGGAATCCTTCCCCTTCCCTTTCCTTGCCTTACTTGCTAAGGCCATATTTTCTTCATCAACATTCTTGGATGAAGAACCATCTCTTGTGCTCCTCCTAATCTCCTCCTACATAAGATTTGACCACAGTTGTTCCCAATCCGACAGTTTCTCGAGATCGAGGCTCACCATATCATCATCGACAGTAGCTATTCCCACACTGCCAAGCTCATCTCTGCAGGTGGCAAGCTTGTTTAGATATGTGGAAATAGTATCGCCCTTCTCCATCTTGATTCTTCGAAGCTTATCCTTGAGCGCAAGTTTCCTCTGGTCGCTATTGTTCTGGTAGAGGTCCTTTAATGTATTCCACATTGAAAATGGAGTATCCTTCCCATGGAGACTCGAGATAATACGGTCTTGAACTCCCTCAAGGATGATCTGTCTCACCTTTTCCGCACACTTCTTCCACTCAACCAACTCTTGTGCATTATTTGAAGCTGGCTTTGGGATTTCTTGATCAATGAATTCCAACAAGCCATTGTCTTCTAATACAACCTCCATTCTATATTTCCATGCTATTTAATTCACGCTACCTTCTAAGGCATACCCCAGTCTCAAGCCATAGTATGCCATTGGCCAACCTTGAAGTATGATATGAATTCGATTTGCACCTGCAACCCCTGAACTTCAAACTTCGAATTCTCTTCTAAGTATATTATTCACAGCTCTGATACCATGTAGAAAATTTGTGATAGGTTGACCCGATAATGCAATATAAATCAAAGCAGAATATTATAACCAACTTCTACTATCAATTTACAGAAGCTTAAAGATCGAGCTGAACAATATAACTAGAAGAAGAAGAATCAATGGCACAATACACATGACAATACTTTGGGGAAAGTCTTAGATTAAAACCCCACACTATTGTATTTTCATACATGGTGGAAATACATAGGAATTATACAAAGCCTTAGCTCTCACAGCTAGCTAGCTCTCAGTACAATCCTCACAAATGCTCATAGGAAATCTTGGCTTCTCTCTAGCCTTCCTGTCTACCCTCCAAGCTCCTATTTCCTTCCGTTGTTCCTTGTGGACAATTGGCCTATTACCAAGTGGAAAACCAAGCCTTCAAAACTACGTAATCCTCAAGGATTAATCCTTGACTACATGCATGAGTTTTCTCCATGATAAAACGCATGCAACTGATAGTACATTGTCCTTGATCATTAATCTCAACTAGGTCTTTCTCAGAATAGACATGCATGATTTTCTGATGAGGGAATTTTTAGTTAACTAGAGTAGCAATAGTTGAGTGCATTAATGCAACAACTAACTATTAACTCACTATTAGTTCCTCAAACAGTTTGGAATTAATTTAACTGGACTTAACTCAATAAATTGAGTTAATTAATTACAACTCAAATATAACTCAATCTTATCTCTGTAATATAAGGGATAACTCTTGCATGACTTCAGAAAGGCTTCTAACTTGAATTTCTTCAACTAATTAATTTAAAATTAATTAATTAATTATTTCCAAATCGTTGTTAAGACTAAATTCACAATTTAATTCAAGGAAAAATTAAATTGGAATATTCTTATTGCCATATTTCAACAAGAGAGATCTAGGAACTTTCTGGGAAAAATCGAGAATTAATTGTAGTCCCTAGTGGAGTCGCCAATTCTTCTATAGGGATTAATGTGCGGGTGTTTGGTGTTGTAGAAAAACCTCAAGGATCTTCCCGGGATCCTCGATAGACAGTCAGATTAGTTGCAACTATCACAAAGATACATGCATACCTATGTTTAACAAATGAATATCAAAGCGAGAAGGAATTATTACCTTGAGTCTTAGTGTGGTGTTGCTGGAGAGCACAATGCAGCTTGGCAGAAGACCCCTGAGCTGACTCCAAATCAAAACCTTCACATAGCAAAGACAAGCATAATATCATAGCATAAAACCTTGATAGAAAAATGCATGAACATATAAAAGGTATCTAATTGCATATAAACTAAGCCACTCATTCTAGAAGATATTAGATCAACATATAAACAAGTTATACTACCAACATCATAGAGTGGACAACACAACTGTAGTTCTATATTGATGTAGAAAGAGTGATTACAACCATCAGTTACATCAGCCTTCCCTTAACCCTCCAACTCCTCTCTCTCCCTCCTTTCTTAACCTCTTCTAATGCCTTAGTCTAAGACTCTACTTGACAGTCAAATAAGCAATCCTTTCAAATGTTTTTACCTCTTTCACAATGGCCCAAGCCTTGCATATATAGCATGTAGGTTTAGGGTTTCCAAGTCATTCATGAGTTCCATTAGGCAAAAGCAGTGATGTTTCATGCTTTAGTTCTCTTTCCCATTTGCATACTTTACTAGGAATTAGTAATTCCCAAAAATAGGTCGAGTTTTGATGTTTCCCTACTTGTATGAGTTGACATAGGAGATAATATAAGGATATTTTCTTAGTCAATTTCTCCTTTGACCCATATAACTTGATGTAGGTTCACTAACGATGTTCCTGAGGTAGCAAGTAGAGTTACCCTAGGCACTAACACACCCTTAAACTTGCTGAGAAGCTTTATAAAGCAGGTTGATAGTGTCTAGATAGTGTTAGCTTGACAACTGGGCCTGTGAAATTGGTCAGTCCTTCAGTCATCATGTCTTTGTCCTCTGAGTTGATGAGGAGGTCATTCATGTATAACAATAATAGCAAAATAACCGCATGCAATACCATGCATGCCAAATCTAGCAAGGAAAACACACATGCAAATCGATACCTACAAAAAATCCTGATGTAGTTGCTTGATCTTGCTCTTCCTTTCTTTCTCCTTCCTTCCTCTTTCCTTCTTTGCCTTTCTCGATCCAATGAAAAACTTGAGCCAAAAAGCTTGCCAACTGATCCTCATAATCCTTTTTATCAATGAGGCCTCTATTTTCTTCATTTTCCATTATTTTCCTTCATTTTCCTCCTCACATGCAAACTGTGACCTTTCACCTTCATTTTCTTCTAATTTCCATTATTTTCATAAATAAAAATCCAATTAGTGCCACTTTTCCTTTTCAAACACCTTAGCTATTGCCTTTGCTAATTTCCTTTAGCCACAATAACTTAAATGAACACCCACTAGGATGTTTTTCCCACCATTCAGCTTGGAATACATGTGCCATCAACCATGGTCTTACATACTTTTACATGGATTATTAACGAGGGTTATTACATTTAGTGTGACTATAATTCATTCCTTTTGTAGCAGATCGAAACCCTAACTCTCTTCTCACATGTGGAGAGAAGTAACCCAAAGAATGATCCAAAAACTTTGATCTCTTTTTCTTCTTTCATCCTTCTTTCTCTCGCACACTTTTCTTCTTCCTTGAGATTGAATGTTGAGTTTGATTTATGTACATGAGAGAGGAGGAGCGCCTCTTTATATAAACTTCTTAACCATGACTTGAGGCTAACTTGCAATTGCTTCTAGGATGACTTGATGGTTGATTTCTTGGATGAAGGTCGACTTGTTGGAGGTGCTTTGAATTGGTCTTGGAGGATCTTCTATACTCAAATACATATGTAACATGCCCAAATGGGTCTTAAATTCTTGACATTAACTACTAGAATTTATGACTTGATGACCAATCCTAATAGGTTAATGGGAGATTTAACTAAAATAAAATTCTTTGAGCATGAAACCCATGACTCAAGAATTACAAAAATAATTATATTTTCTTCTTTTCATCAATTACATAAAATCATAATTACACATGTCATTATGAAGACCAAACCTAGTTACACTTTTCAACATTGAGAAACTAAAAATGAATGATTTTGAGAATGTTGATTAGTTCATGACTTACATGATGAATGTAGTAAGTAAGTTAAGAATGCATGATGAAGATATAATAGACCAAAAAAATTTCAGAAGGTTTTTAGGAGCCCACTGGAAAATGTTAATGTCATAGTTGCTATCATTGAAGAATAAAAGAATTTAGAACAACTTTTTTTAGATGAGATGATGGGAACCCTATTAACCTATGAAATAAGGATGAACAAGGAAGTTGATTCCTTGGATGATGCCTTCAAATCACAAGCATGAGTCAATGTAGTTAGAGAAAGGAAAAAAAAGGTAGGGGTAGATATAATACAATCAACCCACAAAGTGATGGAAATTAAAGCTCAGACTAAGGAGACACTCCATAACAAAACCTTCAAAGCTTAATGGGGTGTGGAAAAAATCACCAAAAAATAAGACGATACGGTAAATCCAAAGGTTAATGCTATAATTGTAAAAGGTATGCTAATTATGCTAATGTATGTAGGAAGAGACATGTAGACCTATATAAAAACAAATTTAACTTTATAAGTATCTCTAAAAGTACTTCTAAACCTATATTTCTTACCTATGATGTTTCATAAGAGAGAAACAAGACTTTCTATCACTAAATAGTGGCTTTAGTAACCATAGGAATGAAAATAAGAATCTATTTGCAAGCCTAGAAAACTATGTTAAGGCTAAAGTCAAATTGGGTGATGACAATATTTTCAATATTGTTGGTATCATTATAGTTAGTGTTCTTACTCAAAAAGAATAAATAAAGAAACATTTAAGATGTATGTTTAGTCTAAGGATTAAAAAATAACCATAGGAGTGTTAGTCAACTTATCAAAAATGGTTATAGAGTTAATTTCAACCACAATACTTGTAAAATCTTCGAAACTTTTTCTAGTAGGAGACTAATTGCTAGAATTCAAATGACCAATAATATGATGTGTTATTTTCCTATGAAAAATTCGATTCAATCAATCTCATGTACCTATAAAGTAACTAGTCTAGATAAGTGTTGGATTTAGCATTTAAGATTTGGTCAGTTGCATTTTAGAGGACTAAATGTGTTTGAGTAAAAGTAGTTTGTTAACAAACTATCAATCATACATGAACTAACTAGCTCTTATGAGAGCTATATATTGGGAAAATAACATAGGGAAAATTCGAGCTAGTGCATCTTACAAGCTAAAGACATGATTAGAGTTGGTGCACATAGATTTCTATGGTCCTATGCAAACCTAATCTCTTGGTGCATACTATTTAAATCATAAGACTTGGGTATACTCCTTGAACCACAAATCTAAAACTTTTGACAAATTTAGTTTAGAACCCTAGTTGACAGGAATAGGGGTCAATATATTAAAATAATGAGATCTCGTAGAGGAGAATAATATGAATCCAAAGAATTTAGAGCATATGGTAAACACCATGGGTTTAAGAAAAAAATCATGTTTAGGTGTACACCATAACATAATGATGTAGAAAAAAGGAGGAATAAGCACCTCATGAACATGGATAAAAGTTTATTGAAAAAAATATGTATCCAATGAATTTGGGGGTGAAGAAATTGTTTGTTCCATATACATTTTGAACAAGTATCCCACAAATAGTGTGAAAAGTACAGTTTCACAAGAAGTTTGGCACTATATGAAGCATAATGTATCACATGTCAAGGTGTTTAGATCTGTAGCATATGTTCATGTAACTAAATAGATAAGAAGATAATTTGATGATAGAAGTGAGAAGTGTATTTTCATAGGTTACACTGAACATTCCAAAGCATACAAATTTCACAATCCCTTCTCAAAGAAGTTTAAAGTAAGTAGATATGTCGATTTCAAAGAA
The DNA here is from genome assembly GCA_000404065.3 of Pinus taeda. Classification (NCBI taxonomy): domain Eukaryota; kingdom Viridiplantae; phylum Streptophyta; class Pinopsida; order Pinales; family Pinaceae; genus Pinus; species Pinus taeda. Next base: position 18,447 of record APFE031246175.1, read on the forward strand.
GTTGAAGCCTAGGATGGAAGTGTATAAAAAGCTATGACTATTGGACTAGCAATCCTTATGGACAAGTTGATGTAGAAGAGAAAAGTAAGAAAGTAGAAAAAGAAGGTTCATAAGTTCAATCACATATTTGTGAGTCTCCAACAAGGATTCTAAGAATCAAATTCAATGGCACTCATCAAGCCAGGTATGTCATTCTAGTCCTAGTCCTTAATCAAGTAATAATTCTTGATTTTAGACTTTTGTGATCCATACTGATTTTGGTAAAGTCTTTCGGATTAATCACATCATAAGTTGTTGGTCGAAATTTCAAGCTGTCTAATCTAGTTCATCCTCAAGATAAAGGTCAACCAACAAATTATGATGTGATTAATCTAAAAGACTTTATCAAAAACAAGTAATAATTCTTACACAAAAATTAACACTATAAGTGTGCAAGAAATTTATCAAAAATTAGATAATTATTCAAGCATTGTTTACATATTAATCAATGTGCTTTGAAGTTGTTAAAGAAGAGAATTGAGTGGAATCCTTGAATAAACAGACAAATTCCATCTAAAAGAATGATACATAGGATCAAGTGGATTTGCTAGTAGGTAAGGACAATATTGGCTTATGAGGTGTGTTTATAAAAAAAAATTAATGAAAAGGGTGAAGTTGAAAGATACAAAGCAAGAATAATAGCAAAGTGGTTTTCATAACAAGCTAGAATTGGTTTTAGCAAAATAATTGCACCAATGACTAGATTCGATACAATAAGGGTAGTCTTAGAAATAGATGGTAAAAAAATGGAAGGTATATTGAATGGATGTTAAATATATATATGCTTGAATGGGATTCTAGAAGAGGAAGTTATATGTATTAGCCACCAAGATACAAGATAAAAGGAAAGCCACAAGATAAGGTATACATGTTGAAGAAGGTTGTTTATAAGCTCAAGAAATTTCAAAGAGCTTAGTAAAGTAGGATATAGTCTTATTTTATTAGTCATGGATTTAATGAAAATAATAGCGAACTCGCTCGATATAAAAAAGAGAAATCAACAAGGGAATATTCAAAATGTTTATTTATATGTTGATGCCAAGTTTTTCACTCGAAGACTCTCAATAGATGAGTTTAAATAAACAATGAAACATGATTTTGAAATGACAAATATAGAATTGATGATGCACTTCCTTGGCATGGACATAAATCATTTAGATTTTGGAATCTTTATATTTCAAATAAAATATGCATTGCATGTGCTAAAAATATTTAGAATGATTAATTTCAAGGCAACACCCACATTAGTAGCAACAATAAGAAAACCTAGTGGTGAAAAAAAAGGTTCAAATGTACATCTTACATTGTTTAAGATATTAATTGATGATCTCATGTGTCTAAGTGCAACTAAACCAGACATTATGTTTGTTGTTACCTTAATTTCCATACTTAAGGAGGCACTTAAGAAATGCATTGACAAGTTGGCAAAAGGATTTTAAAACGCATTATAGGGACAACAAAATATGGTACTATGTACTCATGCACCTAAGATAAATATTTTGATTGTCTATACTGATAGTAATTTTGTGGGTAGCCTAGATGATAGAAATACTACTACAAGGTATGTCTTTTATCTTGGTTTACATTTAATTTCATGGGCATCCAAGAAGATGTCTATTGTGATGATCTTAGGCTTGTTTCAACCCTTTAGTAGGATGAACATCCGATGTGTAGCCATGGGTTCTTGCCTTTTCATTGATAGGACATCTTTTTTGTGCAAGTTTTTAGTGTTCAATAGTGGTGAAAAACAATGCAGGTAACTAACTTATATGTTTCATTCCAAGTATAGATTGGATCAATAAATGGAGTCATTTAACTACACATATGAGCTTTCTATTCCAATTTGACTAATTAGAAAGCTCATTAATATAAAATAGGTGTGTTTCTACCCATATTCAAAAATACAAAAATATATAATCTTTGAATTATGAAAGTAAATGGTTCAATAGTTTAGTGGACCCAACAATAGAATTAGTGTAACCATTCATAATATTCATGTAGCAACATATCTTATATTATATATATATATATTATAATATATATATATATATTATATATTAAAAAATCATATTTATTTTAAAGTAAAAAAAAATTATTCAATTTTTATAAAATTTTAAATAACTTATCAAAATATTCAAACATTTTTATAAAATTATATAACTTCCAAAAATTTTAACCTGAAATATTTTTTTTAATAATAATAAATTAATTCACTCATCAAAATTATTATTGTTCTAGTGTCACTATTATAATTATAAAATAATACAATCATAAGCATAGTTGTAAAATCAATATAAAATATTACAATCATAAGCAATAAAATAATGCAATCATTATCCTAATTATAACTGTAATATCATTATAAAATATTGTAATCATAATCACCAGAAAGAAATAATGCAATCATTATCCTAATTATAGTTGTAAAATCATTATAAAATATTGTAATCATAATCACTAGAAAGAAAAATTAATTAAAATTGAAAATTATTCTTTTCTTATTATTAAAATATCTCTCCTCTTAAACAAAAAATTTCCTTTTTCATGAAAATATATATACAAGTGATATTTCATATTCAAAATTAGTATATACTTTATTAGATATTATATTATAACTCAAACTTGATCAATACTTTATGTTACAACATATAGTTTAATTTTAAAACAATTAAGAAATACATAATGCCAAAAACAATTTTAAATTCATCACTAATTTACAAACCCAAGGAAATTTATTAGAAAATTTTATCCACATTGAATCTTTTCTTAGAACTTGGCTACGTACTTAGATATTTTATGAACAAAAGGCCAAGGTCCTTTGACATAAATATTTGTTGGTGATTATTTAATAAAAATCAATGTGTCATTAGCCGTACCATGACAAACTTTAAACGGTCAAAAAACTTTGCCATCAATTATTGTTTCGGACCTATCCAAGAGGTTTTTATTCAAATTCTTTTATTTTGGTCTACCGTTAGGTTACGATAACTTAGGGCGCACAGAGCCCGAGGGGCAGTTTTAAGGTTAACGAGGTATTTTTACGTGGATTACAAATTTTGGAGATCGAGAATAAAGTTAATGGTTAATTTTAATGCCAAATGTGTAATTTATATAAATTTAAATTTAAAACGCAAGTATTTAAAAAATATATATATATATACTTTATTTCCCTTTAAAATATTTTAAATTGATTAAAGAGAGTATAATTGTAACAGGTAAAAATTTAATCTGTGCAGATATTGATAAAATATTTTAATATATAATTAAGATAAAGAGTTAACGTTATTTTTATTTTTAATTTAATTAAAATATTATTATAAAATTGTATATATATAAAAAGAGGTGATTAAGTATCACTTTTGCTAATTAAAATTATTTTCCTGTATTTAGTAGTGTTAAGAAGAAAATGGTTATTGCAAAGATTAGAACTAATTTTCATAAGCTTAGATATGTCTATTCCCAAAACACCTTGGGATAAAAGAATCCACCCCTTTGCGATACTAAAAGGCTTGAAGATGAAAAGCACTCGCTTGGATCACCCGACCATTTTCATTTTTAAAATATTTGTCACACTACCAACCTTCTTGACTTTTTAAGTCGGCAAAACTACAATGACTTTTCTGTTCCTTTTTTTATCATAGAATAAAATATTAAAAATTCTCAATTAATCTCTTACATTCTTAAGGTCTGATAGACCATATTGGTTTTAGTAGATGGTAATCATCATTATCATATATCACTAAAATGAGTTATGGCATTTTAGACATGGTATTGATAAGTCATAATGTTAAAAATATCAGTTGAAAATAATTAATATTGTATTGTATTAATGGAGAAATGGTTACATGGTTGTAATGTAACTCTTTAAGTTAGGATTAGTTCCTAGGTTGCAGGAGTTTGTTCTCACCTCCCTATTCTTTTGAGATGTATTTATTGTCTCATCTTCGATTAATTGAACATGAGAATGTACACTCCCATTTGTGCAGTCTCCAGGTGCAGCTTGCTCACCTATGAGCTGCTAGTTAATTCAACTCATGTTTTTCTTTCTAGTTTTCTAATATGGTATCAGAGCTCATATCTGGTGAGCCTAATTTACCTACAGAGCCTTAGTGGCTACATTAGAGCCCTAGTGGCTACAGAGTCTTCGTGGCTACAGTGCCCTAGTGGCAACATAGGAGCCTCAATGCTCACAATTTCAGAGTCTAGGTGGTCGAAGTGGCATACCTTACTCACAGGGAGAAATTTATTTTGTCATAGGTCTTAGCATATCTCCATCTGAACATAAAAAGGTCATTGCGCCTTTTGGGCTAACAAATGCGATGATCATCACGGATCTCAGGGTCAAACCCGCGATGATCGACCTCTCCTTAGAGGGATTTTAAATCGTCATTGTTTTTCAGTCTAAAAGAGTGATGGCGTGTTTTATATGGTTATCAGCTTCAGATCAGGCAGTTTGGTGGCGGATCTGAGTTGCGGACACAAAGATCATCGTAGATTCGTGTGAGATCGACTAGATTAGAGGCAGATCAAGCAATTTGATGGCAGATCTGTGAATGATTCAAAGGTTCTAGTATGTTTTGAGATTTTTTTTTTGTAGCTTGTAATTGTTCACTTGTTGAGAATCAACTATAGATCAAGGGATTGGGATTCTGATCAGTTGAAAATGAAAAATTTTACAAAAGCTTATCTCAACGAGTATAATAAACTCGATGGGACCAATTATACCAATTGGAAATTCAAGCTACAAACATTGCTTGAGGGATCGAGTGCTTGATCAATTGTCAGTGACGATGAGTAGAAGCCGACCATCATAGCAGGTGACATGACGACATGAACATAGGATTGGGATAAAAAGGAGAATAAGGCAAAAGGATTATTGAAGATGTCTATTAAAGACAATATTATCCCACATATCAAAGACTGTAAATCGTCAAGTGACATATGGACTACACTTAAGAACCTCAACCAAACACAAAACACCAATCGCATATTGTTGCTCAAAGGCAAGTTGTTTTCTATGAGGATGGAGGAGAATGAATCTATTGCTGGATTCATTGCACGAGTCAAGGACCAGAAGGATAAATTGGGAGACAATGTCAAGAAGGTGTTTGATTCCGATCTTGTTGCAATTACATTGAAGAGGATGACGATGAATACCAAATGTTCATCACAGGCTTGTGTGCAAGGAAGGTAGCCCCTACATTTGAAGAGCTAACATGAATCCTGATATAGGAAGAAGAACGAAAACAAAATTTGAGACGAGAGAGTGTCGATATTGCTCTGATGGCGAAGAAGAAGCCATACAAAGGGAAATAACTACACAGACAGAAAGGTGGTGGCATTTTTTAGAAGAGACAATTTAGAGGTATGTCTCCAAATATATCTGACATTAAATGCTTTTACTATGGGAAAACCAGTCATTTAGCTAAGTTTTGTTTTAAGAGACAAACAAATGAGGCTAGAAATAAAAAAAGAAAACACATAGGAAACTTTGCCGATGAAGGTAAAAATCATGATCTTCAATTATTTGTAGTTGATTATGCTCTTTCAACTATTAAGGAGGATGAGTCTGAAATATGGTTTGTAGATTGAGGCATGTCTTCGCATATGACAGGTAATAAGCATTCGTTCGAAAATTTTGAAGAAACTACTTGTGGAGCTAACATATATCTAGGTGATGAAAAAGGTTATCAGATCAAGGAGTATGGTTATATTCTGGTGATGTTACCTTATGGTAATATCATATATATCAAAATGTGATGTATGTACCCAGGATCAAGAAGAACTTGATCTCTATTTCAATGATGGCAGATCAGGGCTTGCAAGTCGAATTCTTCAGATCATATTGTGTCATAAAGGACAACAAGAAGGAACCAGTTGCATCAGAAGTGCGCGTGGGAGGCATGTATAGGTTGAATGTCAAAAGCATGGCACACCAAGATTTGGCTTCAACATGATTGACGACTGAGCATCTTTGGCATGGAAGATTTGGTCATCTGAACCTACAAGATCTCATGTTGCTACAAAGAAAAGGTCTGGTTGGTGGGCTACCTTCTTTTCAGAATGATCATTTAGATTGTGATGGATGTGCATTAGGGAAAATACATAGAGAAGAGTTTCCTTTGAATTATCATAGGAAGAAAAGAGATATTCTGGAGCTTGTACATATAGATCTATGTGGACCTATACACACTAGGTCGCTAGGTGGTTCATATTATTTTATACTCTTTACTGATGGTTGCACTAGATTCTCTTGGGTATATTTTAATAGAAAGAAGAGTCAAACATTTCAATTCTTTAAAGAATTCAAAAATATGGTGGAAAAGCAAATAGGGAAATTCATTAAGATTCTCTGCTCTGATCAAGGGTGGGGGGAATAAAACTTGGGAGATTTCATGAAATTTGGTAGGAATCATGGGATTATTCAATAGTACACAATACCTCACACTCCACAACAAAATGAAGTTGTTGAACGAAAGAACAAAACCCTTCTGGAGTGCGCACAAAGTATGCTTCAAGGTAAGGGTCTATCAAATGGTTTTTCGGCTGAAGCCATCAACACTATAGTATACTTGAAAAATAGGAGTCCAACTAAATGTCTCAACTTTAAAGTTCCTTTTGAAGCACTTTATGGATATAAGCCTATAGTGAATCATTTAAGGGTTTTTGGGTCAAAATATTTTGCCCATAGTCCCAAGGATTATAGGAAGAAGTTACATCCTAAGGCCATAGAATGCATCTTTGTAGGATACTACATTGACTTTAAAGCTTATAAATTGTTTAATCCTTTGAATCATAAAGTTTTTGCGGGTCGAGATGTGTTATTTCATGAGCAGACTAAGGAAGGAAATAAGGAGAATATCCTTGAAGAGTGGAACATTCCATTGTTAATGGAAGAAAGCAGCGAGGACATGCAGCAGTAGAAACAACAATAGTAGAAGTAGGAGGAGGCAGGTAATGTAATGAATAAGTCGAGCCTGCTAAAGTCTAAAGCATACAAATTTGAGTTGATTCCATTACCGAGAAGACCAGGTAGGCAGACTCAACTACCAACCAGATTGAAAGACTATGCTTTAATGTCAAACATTTTAGATGTTATAGAACCCACAAAGTATAAAGAAGCTAGGTAATCTCATGAGTGGAGGATTGTAATGAATGAAGAATTTGATCTATCATTGGAAATAATGGTTGGGAACTAGTTGAATTTCCTAAAGGAAAAATACCCATAGGTTTCTAGTGGATTTATAAACCTAAATTTAATGCAGATGGGAGTATAGAATAGTTTAAAGCTAGACTTGTAGCAAATGGTTATTCACAAAAAGAGGGAATTTACTATGAAGAAACCTTTGCTCCAGTAGCCAAACTGAATACTATTAGAATGTTAATTGTTATAGCTACAAAACATCAGTGGAAGTTACACCAGTTAGATGTTAAGTCTGCATTTTTAAATGGTAAGTTAACGGAAGAGGTTTATTTAATGTCACCTGAAGGGTTTATTAAACAAGGGCATGAGCATTTAGTTTGTAGATTGAAAAAGGCCCTTTATGTTTTAAAACTGGCACCCAAGTCTAGGTATGAGAAGATTAATTCATTTTTTTTACAACATGGTTTTCATAGGAGTAAGAATGACCCAGATCTATATACCATGTATGATAAACAGGGGCAGATAATTTTGATTTCCTTGTATGTGGATGACATGATTATAACAGGTAATCCAGATGCATTAATCAAAGAAATCAAATTACAAATGTCACAAATTTTTGAGATGAAAGACCTTAGAAGTTTACAATACTGTCTAGGTCTGGACGTGTGGAAAGACTCTTGACAGACTTTCCTTACTCAAGGGAAGTATGTCATAGGGCTACTCAAAATGTTTAGAATGGAGCAATGTAAGACAACATCAGTACCTTTGTAGCAGAACCTGAAATTGTGTAGAGATGATGGCTCTAAGGAGGTGGATGCCACTTTGCATAGGAAACTAGTTGGTTGTCTGATATATTTGACTACAAATAGACCAGACTTAGCATACTCCATTAGTGTGTTGAGCCAATTTATGTCTAAACCTCTTGAAATTCATTGGGTAGCGGAAAAAAATGTACTGAGGTATCTTCATGGTACTTGTGATTATGGTATTTTATACACTGATGCATCTGATGTTACTTTAGCAGGTTTTTCAGAGTCTGGTTGGGCAGGTAACCTGGATGATCAACGATCTATCACGAGTTATGCAATTAGTATTGGATCTGGCGTTATAACATGGAGCAGTAAAAAGCAGAGCACTGCGTATTTATCTTCAGCTGAAGCCGAGTACCAAGCAATGTGTGCAACGAAATGTGAATTTATCTGGTTGAGGAGACTTCTCCATGATGCAGGAGAAGAGAAGAAAGAAGTGACTGTCATAAAATGTGACAACCAGAGTTCCATGAAGCTGGTGAACAATCCAATGTTTCATAAGAACCCGAAACACATAGATACTCAGTTTCACTTTGTAAGAGAAAATGTTCAGTCAAAAGAAAATTTTATTGAATATTGTAAAACATGTGACAATATGGCTACTATTTTTACAAAGCCTCTTAAGAAAGTGAAGTTTGAATTGTTTAGGGGGATGTTAGGACTTCAGGATAATCCTTTCTCCATTAAGGGGGAGAGTTGAAAATAATTAATATTATATTGTTTTAATGGAGAAATGGTTACATGGTTGTAACATAACTCCTTAACTTAGGATTAGTTCCTAGGTTGTAGGAGTCTGTTCTCACCTCCCTATTCTTTTGAGATGTATTTGTTGTCACATCTTTGATTAATTGAACATGAGAGTGTACACTCCAGTTTGTGTAGTCTCTGGGTGAAGCTTGCTCACCAGTGAGCTGCTAGTTAATTCAATTCATGTTTTTCTTTCAAATTTTCTAACAATATCAATAATAAAGTAGGATAAATTCATAAAAATAAATTGTTACAAGTTTTTTTAAATGTATATATCTTTTAATTTTTCTATTAATTTTTTATATAATAATAACAAGATAAATTTAAATTTAAAGTTTTAAATAAGAAGAATAAATTTTATATTTTAATTAAAATTTTATGATTTTTTTAAAGTTTAGTTAATAAGAAATGAATTTTTTATAGTCAATTTTCATATAATTTGGAATAGATTTTACAAATCATAAATTTAAATTGTTTAATATGCAAAACTCTATAATAGAATGTTGCATTCATTTATTAATTAGAAAGTACAGTTTAAATAATAAGAAATCACAACCTTACTCAAAATTATATTTAGATTCAAACCAAAAACTATTTAACCTATTAATTAAAATAAACCTTTATTTAAACTTGGTAATCTGACATGTATTGTATCATCATATAAATATTTAACAATTTAATTCAACTTATATAACTAGGGTAATCTGACATGTATTGTATCATCATATAAATATTTAACAATTTAATTCAACTTATATAACTAGGGTAGTTCACCTCATTTTATCAATTCAACAACTTAAACTAAATTTAAATAAAAGATCCTGATATCACAGATTTGATAACTTCATTAATAACGGACTTACACAAGGCAACGGCATGGACAAGTTTTTATTAGAATGTCTCAGAGCATCCAAATTCCCCTGCAAAAACAGCAAAATTTCAGCTACATATATAGCAAATCTGGGAAACCTGACCGAGGAAAAAGGTTTGTTAGCAATTTAGCGGCAGCAGTCCTTTTTCGCTAAATTTTTGGTTCATCGACGCCATGGGGGCACAAGTGGACCAAAGATGTTTAGAATAGAAACGAATAGTTAAGACGCTTATCTCTCTGACAAAAGTAATTGCATGTGTCTTCCGCTGCTTTGTTTTTTACTGTAATTGAAGATTCAGGTAATTAGAAAGTCCAACTACACAAAGTTAACGGGTCATTGGGATCTCATCGCACAAAGTATTTTTTTATGGATTTTTAAATTTGCATATTTTGAAATTTTGTATGGATTTTTAAATTTGCATATTTTGAAATCTGAAATTTAGTGAGCGAAGTTAAATAGTAGATTAATATTTCTTTATTGGATTTTCAAATTATTTCGAAATCCATAATCAAGCATCTTCATTGGTTTTGATTCAATAGTAAACGGTTTGGTTTCTACTATCCTTCCTAGACTGGTTTCCTTTTTCCACTCAAAAGGTATTTACGTGGGATAAGCTGATTAAATCATGGGCATACACATCTCCTGTCTGGAAGGATGGGGAGGACTTACATCAGCCTCTCTCCATACATCTGCGTCTCTCCATTCGTCCCCTTTGGAGTTCTGTTCTACTGATCCTTAATGGCTTGGCGATTCATCGTTGAGGCACTAGGGATGTTCTGGCATGGGCTCTTCCACGATCTTCTTTGCCTATCCGAGTAAAGGATTTATATGCGGATGTTCTGGCATGGGCTCTTCCACGATCTTCTTTGCCTATCCGAGTAAAGGATTTATATGCCTCAATGTCTACAGGCCCATTTGTCCCCTTTGGAGTTCTGCTCTACTGATCCTTAATGGCTTGGCGATTCATCGTTCAGGCACTAGGGATGTTCTGGCATGGGCTCTTCCACGATCTTCTTTGCCTATCCGAGTAAAGGATTTATATGCCTCAATGTCTACAGGCCCATCTTGTAACTCTGATCCGATCTTTCCTCCTACTCTATGGAAGGTCACATGCCCTCTCAAAATGAATTTTTTCACGTGGCTGGTCTTTTGGAACATGAATCTTACATGGGAGGTCCTTCAAAGGAAAGGTTGGTAGGGCCCGAGCAGGTGCGCCATGTGTCAGAATGCGGCCGAGTCTAATTTACATATGTTCTTCCAATGTGCTTCATCTCTACAAATCTGGTATGACCTTTCATTGTCCTTTGGTTTTCCTTACCGGGTTTTCTCCTCTGTACAGGATGGTTTCAAATGGTGGAGTGAGGAGAGTTCATCTTGGCGAACCTTGTTTGTTCTTGTTCGCTGGTTCTTATGGAAATGGAGGAATGAACATATTTTAAGATTCAAGGGTGCCTCTGAACTCCTTTTTGTTTCGCATACTGGCAAATCATGACCTCAATCACTGATTTTGGTCCTTGGTTTTTTCAATATGTGTCTCCTATCAATGTATTTATGGATAAATAATCAGTTTTTTTGGGTTCTTTTATTAGATTTCCAAAA
>APFE031246180.1:0-125328 GCA_000404065.3 Pinus taeda
CCCAAAAGGCCTCATACCAATGGAGATATTTGTCCATCCTTATATACCCATGATCCTCCCCACTTCTAGTCAATGTGGAACTATTGGTCGTATACCCAACACCCACACTTCTTCGTCATTCTTCCATTCCTCCCTTGCTCCATTTATCCAGTCTGGTTGGATAATAGAAATAGCACACAACAATGCTTCCACATCCTCATCCTTTCTTGAGAGTGCATCTGCCACAACAGTTTGCTTGCCTTTTTTGTAGATGATTTCAAAGTCATAACCCAACATCTTTGTCACCCATTTTTGTTGCTATTTAGAGGATACTGTTTGTTGTAAAAATTATTTAAGACTATCATGATCTGTTTTTACCTTGAAGTGTCTTCCCATTAGGTAGGGTTGCCATTTATTAAGTGCATGTAGTATTGCCAACATTTCCTTCTCATAAATAGCTTTGTGTAAATACTCTCCCTTGATTGGATGACTTTCAAAAGCAATGGGTCTTTCATCTTGCATTAAAATAACACCAATTCCATTTCCTAAAGCATCACATTCCACAATAAAGGTTTTTTTGAAGTCTGGCGTAGCTAAGACCTGTGCTTGGCACATTTCCCCTTTAATATGTTCGAAGGACTTTGTTGCTTCTCGAGTCCATGAAAATGCATCTTTATTCAATAATGTTGTTAAAGGTGCTACTATTCTCCCATGATTCTTAACAAACTTGCGATAATACCCTGTCAACCCGAGAAATCCTCGTAGATGCTTTATGGATGTGGGGATTTTCCATTCCTTAATGGATTTAATTTTGCTAGGGTCTACCTTAACACCTCCATGAGATACAATATGACTGAGATATTCCACCTCGTGTACTCTAAAGAAACAGTTGGAGCTCTTTGCATATAATTGTTTCTCCTCCAATAGTTTGAGCACCTTGTAGACACGTTGAACATGATCCTTCCAAGACTTGTTGTAGATTAGTATATCAACAAAAATTACTAACACAAATTTTCTAAGGGTTTTAAAATGGAATTCATCAAACCTTGAAATGTAGAAGGTGAATTGGTAAGGCCAAAAGGCATGACCAAAATTTCGTAATGACCCTCATGAGTTATAAACATTGTTTTCAGAATGTCTTTCATCTTCATTATGATTTGATGATATCCTGAACGAAGATTGAACTTGGTGAAGTAAATTGATCCGTGCAATTCATCCAATAATTCATCAATGATAGGAATGGGAAATTTATCTTTAATAGTGAGCTTGTTGAGCTCACTATAATCTGGACACATGTGCCATGATCCATCCTTCTTGTGTACCAATACTATTGGAGCAGAGAAAGAACTTTGACTAGGTTGAATTATAGTAGCCTCTAGCATTTCTACAACCATATGTTCAATTTCACTCTTTTGGGCATAGGGATATCTATACGACCTGATGTTTGGAGGAACACTTCCTGGAATCAAATGAATAGCATGATCATGATCACAAATAGGTGGGAGACCTTTGGGAGTCTCAAATACCTTGGAATGATTGTCCAATACTTTTTGAAGATCTGGAGAAATAGATGATTTCGATGTGGAAACATCTAGCGAACATAATTGTGCAATTACTCCTCGTTGTTCCTTTTTTAGAAGCTTTGTCATACCGTTAGAGCTGATTATATTTCCCTATTTCCCTGCAATTTAATTCAACTTCCTTTCCTTCCACAGAAAATTTCATGAAAAGTTCTTGAAAATTAAAAGCTATTGTACCCAAGGATTGTAGCCATTGGACTCCTAGTACAACATCAGCACCTCCCATTGGAATGGAAAGCATTGGGCTATTCAATACATAGTCTCCCATGGATAGCTTGATAATATGGCACTTTCCAGAGCAATTTATGATTCCTCCACTTGCAACCATCACTTGACACTCCGGTGTTGGAGATAGGAAGAAATTCAATTCTTTTGCTATCTTACAATGAATAAAATTGTGGGTACTTCCTGAATTAATCAACACTATTACCTTTTTCTTCTTGATATGACCTTCTATCTTGATAGTTTGAGGAGTGGTAATTCTAACCAATGCATTTCAAGATCTGGTCGGATTCATTTCTTCTTTATCTAGGGTTTGTTCCTGGAGTATATCCTCTTCTTTTGACATTTCTTGTTCCTTTCTTCCTCCTCTTCAGAATCTATGTAGAATAATTTCTTCTCAACACCATATGACCTTTAGTGTATTTTCTATCACAACTGTAACAAAGCCCTTTTTCTCTTTTTTCTTCCAATTGTTGTGGTGTCAGCCTTATAGGTTGTGGAAGACTAGGGCCAACAACACTTCCGTGGTATGCTTCTTGGTTGCCATAATTTTTCTTTCCATTTTTCTTGCTAACATGAATGCCTTCTCTAATGAATTAGGTTCCCAAAGGCGAACATCATGTTGGATGTTATCCTTTAAATACCATATGAACACATCAATCCTATGCTCCTCTGGGATATCTTTTACCCTTATGTTAAATTTTTGGAACTCCCCAATGTGCTCCATTATTGAACCCTTTTGTTTGAGAGTTATCAATTGGCTAAAAAAAGTGTTGCTTTTTGTATCCTCATAATGTGCTATCAATTCTTCTGTAAAATTGCCCAAGTGATAAATTGTTTATGAGAGCAAAGCCATTGGTACCATACAAACTGATTTGGTTCCAAATACAAAGTTTCCATACGTACCTTTTGTGTGTTTTGCACATTATCTAGATCGAAGAATTGCTCCATCTGTAATATCCATGTGGCAGGATCCTTGCCATCAAACATCCTCATAACTATTTTTGGAATATGGTGAGTCTTCGATCCAACATTAGCATCTACGAATCATGATTAACATTTCTTTTATTCTCATCGTGAGTTTCCTTTAATACCCTTTTACCCTTAGTGCCCATTTCTTCTAGCAACGTATTCATATTTATCTTCAATTCGTCCATGTCTGTCTTCAAATCTATCTTCAAATCATCCATCTTAGCTTCCACGTCAATTATCGTAGCTTCTACACCTTTCTTTAAACAGTCCATCTTATCTTCTACACCTTTCTTTAAACCATCCATCTTAGCTTCTACAACTTTCTTTAAACCATCCATCTTAGATTCTATTCCTTTTCGTGTAAGGGACAATTGTTGCACTTGATCTTGTAATTTTCATATATCATGTTGCATTTCTTCCTCTTCTTCATGAGTCATGCTAGAGCTTTCAGGTTCCTTACTAGGTGTTTGCATTCTCTTTCCTTGGGGCATCAGTTACCGATAATAATGTTCTACTATACCCTTTGAATTACTTCAAAATAAATTTTCAAACCAAGCTTAAGAAAAAATTTAAGAAAATCTACACACCTTTTTTCACTTTCTAGGAGCTCGATATTGCCTCTGATGTATCTTTGTACTTTCTAATTATGTAGTTTTGAATTTGTGACCTGTAGTAGCCCTCTGTGTCCAATTTCTAATGCCACAATTCTGACCCAAATTGGATTCTCGAAGGAAGAGTTATGCGAAATATCCCACAGTGACTTGATTATAGACTAGTTCAGTAGAGTGAAATTGTACGACGTGCCACGAGTCACTGTTTCGACCTTTGGATCTGAAAAATGCATACAAGAAACTACAGTCCGTCTTGTTTCTATAACTTCTTAGCAAATCTCAATCTGATCCCCAGAGAGAATGTTATGACGATTTTCCCTAGGTCACCTATTTGGAATGTAATTCAGGAGTCTCCAAAAAGACCAACTTCCTTAGATCATATCTCCGCAAATATAGCGCGAAAAGCTCTGAAATTCGGATCCAAGATTCAAAGCGATTTCTTCTCAAATGGGTTCTCTTTGTGACTTATGAAACATCACAGAAAAAGGTTATAGTGAAAATTCCACGATGACTTGTTTGGAACAGTGAAACCCTAGAATCCAAAGCTCTAATACCAAATGTTATGAAACCAGCTCAAAAAAAGATAGAAAAGATAGATCAATGCCTTAGAATTCAGCCCTTTCGAGGGGGAAACCTCCTTTATATTACATAAATGAAAAATTCTTGGATTATTCAAATGACAAAACCTCCTTTCTATATATAGGAGTCTAAGGAGTCACAATATAATCTAGCCGACCTAA
Source organism: Pinus taeda (assembly GCA_000404065.3). Classification (NCBI taxonomy): domain Eukaryota; kingdom Viridiplantae; phylum Streptophyta; class Pinopsida; order Pinales; family Pinaceae; genus Pinus; species Pinus taeda. The sequence goes on from APFE031246180.1 coordinate 4,105, forward strand.
CAATAATAATATAAAGCCACAAAAATAACAATAGAGGGATTCTATGGGGCACAATAATAACAATATGGGGGAAATAGGGGCACAACAATATCAATAAGGGGTATAACTACAATAGTAATGGGGTAATCACTAGTATTATAGGGATCCAACAAACTACAACTCATTACTTCCTATCATCCACAAACTGATGGTCAAACTGAAGCAGTCAACAAATGTCTACAAACATACCTTAGGTGTTTCACTTTAGAAAAGCAACATCTCTAGGTACAATGGTTACCTCTAGCTGAATGTTGGTATAACACCAACTATCATGCCACCACAAAAATGACTCCATATGAAGCAGTTTATGGTCAACTCCCTCCTTCCCGTACTTCTTATATCAAGGGATGCTCGAAGGTACAAGCAGTGGATCAACTCCTATAGAACCACACAACCATTATGGCTCACCTTAGAGAGAATCTTCATCAAGCTCAAAACCGCATGAAGCAACATGTAGATCAACATCGCTCAAAACACCAATTTTAAGAAGGGGATCAGGTATCTTTGAGGCTGCAACCATATAAAAAAACTCACTCAAAGACAAGGGTTGTTAGGAACTATCTCCAAAATTCTACAGACCGTATCAAGTACTTCAGCGTATTGGAGAAGTTGCCTACAATCTAGCTTTGCGACCCACTGCAAAAATCCATCCAGTTTTCCATGTCTCATGCCTCAAGAAAGTGATTGTGAACAAATGCAGAATTCAAACCAATCTACTTGAACTGCATGAAGAAGGGTCAATCTGGCTCCAACCTGAACAGGTTCTTGATACACGAGAAAGGAACCTGCGTGGTTGAATGATCAAGGAAGTCCTCGTTAAGTGGAAAGACACCTCTCTGGAAGATGAAACTTGGGAATCAACAACTATTCTTCAGTAGTTTCCGCAGCTTCAGCCTTGACGAAAAGGCTATTCTTATGAGGGAGGGCATGTTAGGGTCCCACCCTAACCGTCTTATTTATGTAATAGGATTGAGTCATAGTTATAGTTAAGTAAATAGTCAATAAAGCCCATATTAATAATTGTAAGTGGTTAACCTGCATCTAAGGAAGGGACCATAGTTAGTTGCAAATGGGCTATGGTATTAGATATATGGTATTAATAAGAACCATGGTATTGCATGTATGAATCCTATATAAAGGATAGAGACTCCCCTCAAGGAGCATCGTGTCATATTTTGTAATCGAGCTTTTCTCTATTGGAGGTTGCCCTCTCGAAGAGGCAAGTGAACATTTCTTTCTGAATAATAAAATACTTGGTATTATTTCTCACTGTTCTATGTTCTGGGTGCATTTCCTCACATATTTGGTATGCTGGTATCGTCTTGCAAGTTAAGAGCATAACAGTGTTTTCAGCTTAGGTTGGCATCATTTGGTATCAGAGCAAAACAAGGAACTTCTATGTGTAATAATTCTTTGAGAAAACTTAGAACAAATTTATGTTTTGAAGGTGTGTATGCAGGAAAGAGGAGATCATATTTTAAATCCCACAAACATTAGGCACACAAAGGTAAAGTGTAGCAGAATTTGTAGATGCAAAGGAAACAGAGAAAAATCCATTCAAATTGTAGGTTAATGGTAGAAAAAGATCATTGAGAGGTATTGAAGGTAGCAGCATAAGAAGGTGAGAAGATTATAGCAACCTAGAGCAAGGAGTGCTCAATTGGTTCCATAAGAGAGAACTAGAGAGATGCCAAAATATTGAGCTGAGAGCAGAGAAGCTTAGTGAGGCATGTGTAGCAAGAAGGAGACTTGTTACTGCATAGGTATTGTTGTAGCTCATGGAAATATCAAAAAGTAAATTCCATAGAGGATTTGGGTAGAATTGCTAAGGGATGAAGGAGGTTGGTAAGAGTTTCTCAGGGAAAGAAGAGGTGGCCAAAACCTAGTATTTCATTTGTGATTGAAATAAAAGAGGATAGTTTCGTTCTTAAAAGTTGTAGATGAGTTGAAGCCTAGAAGGAGCAGAGATAAGTTCCCAAGAAGATTCAAGAGAATAGAGAACCAAGTGCTTGCCAAAATACCAAGTACAAAGGAGAGCTTGGTGAGGTAAGTGGCAGTAGGGAGGACTAGCTATTATAGAGGCTTTAGTACAACTCATAGTAAGTGTGTGAGGCTCTCATGAAGATAGAGAAGAAGATGACTACTGATAGTCATAAGAGGGAAAACAAAGGTTCTGAGGAAGACCACAACAGAAGAAAAGTGAAGAAGGAGGACGTCAAGGAAAATGGCAAGAGAGTGAGTGAAGAGGAGTGTGACAATGACATTGAAGAGTTAAAGGAACAACTCAATGTATTAAGGAGGATACTAGAGGAAGACCAACGAGAAGGTTGGGTCTTGAGAAAAAATGTAGTGAAGCAGTCTAAGTTATAGAGAAGGATACAACAGAGGCAAGTGAAGTTGTTGGAGGAAGAACTCAGAGAAGCTGAGTTGGAAATGGAAGTTTCCATTTGTGAAACAAAACAGGGTGAAGTTCTAGTTAAAGATGAAGACTGGATATATATGGAAGATCTTATGAAATATTATGAGAATTCAAGATAGCAAGGAGATATGATGACTGAAGCATCATGTGAGACCACAAGGTCTTATGTTTTTAAAACTGATAGTTTGTTTATGATTGCAGGTGTTTCAGGAGAAAAGCAACTTCGTGAAGATGTTTTTAGAATGGATGAAGATATTGAAGTAAAAGGCGAAAATTAATATTTCTCATAGGAGGAAGAATTTGATAGGCTACAACATAAAGAGTCTATGGATGAGTTACTTAATGAGAGAAGACAACCATTTGAAGCTGTCATAGAGATGGAAGATCAAGATTTTATTCTGATGAAGAATGAACAAATATTTTCTTAGATAGGTAATCTAATGAATTTGATTAATGTTATTGATGAAGAACAAATGCAGGAGAATATTAATGCAGATGATGGGGAAAGGATAGCTCTCGAGGAAGGTTTATAGAGAGAAAACAAGGCAAAGTGTATTGAAGAAGAAAAGGAGGCAGATTTTTCTCAAGACAAAGAAAAGACAATCACAGAATTGAAGAAAGAAGAAGACTATGGAAAGGGCTTAGAAAAGGGAGAAAATACATCTGATCATTGGTCAATAACAAGTGAAATTATGGAAAATTGTGTGAAATTTCCAAATTCTACTCCAATTGAAATTATTGAGTTATATGGAAAATTAGACTTTCAAAGAAGGGAGTTAGAAAAGAAAAGGATATATACTTAGGATAAATTGTTGGAAAAGGAAGACAAAGAAATTGTCATGAATGACAATCATAAGGAAAAGGGGATGGTAATGAAAGTTCAGCAAATTGACATTATAGAAGAGGGAGTTCATTATTGTGAACCAAAATAGAAATATATCATTGAATCATATGATATGGAGGAGAGTTTAAATCAACATACTAATGTGTTGACAAGGTAGTTGAAGGAAAACGCAAAGCAACATATTGAGATGTTGCCAGAGAAGAAGAGGAAGATGAGACGAACATGTTTCAAGTTGAAGAATTAGTTTTAGAACTAAGAAGACTGGAATTTTCCAGGTTAGACATACTGATGTGGAAGATGAAAAGCATGAATATACCATGCTTGAGGAAGTTAAATTGATTGTCATAATCAGTCAAGGAAGTGAAGGAAAATTACTAAGGGTTGTCAAGGAAGAGGAGCGAAAATATGTTGGAATTGATGAACAACATAGTTATTTATTTGAGGGGAATCAAGTACAAAGGAAATTTAAGGACAATTTACTTTTTGAAAGTAAATCTACAGATATTGAAGAGAGGTTGTTTGGAAAGTAACAAGAGGGTAAGGATGAAAGGGCAGTAGTAAGGATCCAACAACTTCAAAGAGAAGACAACAAACAATAGTTTGAAGATGAGTGGGTAGACTACAAAAACAAATGGAAAAGTAATTATCAGGCAAAAGATAAATTGGACATAGATATTGAAAGAAGAATAAGATTGACGATGAAGGTGCCTCAGAATAAAACAACAATAAGAATGCCAAGGAGTAGTAAAAAGAGAAAGACAGTAGAAGACTGTGAAAGCAAAGCTAGTGGAGAAAAGTAACATAATCTATGGAAACCTCGAGAACATCAAGAAACAGCAATAACAACCAAAGAAAAGTTGCAGAACAAAGTATCGGATTGAGGAAGACAAAGGTCAGAAGCACATGATCAGGAGATCATGATTATTTTAACCTTGGGAGTCTGATGTAGGAGCATTTATCTCAACAATTTCATTATATTCTAGTTGACTTAGGGGGTCTTGTGTTTTCAAGGAAGCTGGATTCCTATGTATGTAATTATTAATGTTTGGAGTGATTGGAAAAGGAATTAATTAGATATTGTGAGGATATTTGTAAATGATCTCGAACGTAGGACAACATGAGTGATGATGAGTCATGACGAGAGAGTTGGAAGTCAATTATGAGTCTTAGGCTAGAAAGTGGTGTCATGATCCTTGGAACTAGAGAGGATTATTAGGGATTACTAGAGTTAAAAGTGGACTTAGAGGATATTAAGGATTTAGTTCAATAGATTGATAATCTGAACTAGAATTGGTTAACAAAACCTTTTGTATAAATGTAACCTTTTGTAGAAAGGTAGAGAGGGTTAGCAGTCAGTCAGTCAGAGTCAGTGAGTTAGTTAAGCCTACAGGTAGGGGAAGGAAAGGCCACTTATATACAAGATCAGGCGCATAACTTAGGTTATAGGTGTGGAGAATGAGAGAAGGAATAACAGAGAAGTTTGTTAGATGGTTGTGCACAGACAGTGTTGGAGAGAACCTTCATAGTGAAGGTATAACTGTAAGGTTCCAAAAAAACCTAAGTACTATTGAAAGAAGCATAAATGCATGAGCAGAGATCAAGATCAGAACAAGTGAAGATCCTGATGCAAAGATAAATACATAGGAAGAAAGCCAAATGGACGATAATACAGTAAGAACCAAAAGAACATAACGGTGCATAAGAGCTATTGGATTTGTCAGATCAATGGACAAGTTGGTGTGTGATATACGACTAAGTTTAAGTCGCACAAAATGAATTCAAGAAGATGAATGCTAGAGATTAAGCGATAACCCTTTATTAAGCTGAGTTCTTTAAAGTTTTGTATTAAGCACGTGGGTGGTATTCACAAGGGGTAAGCAGTTTCTCGTGTGCCCTAAAGGTGCTAAGCAGTCTTTCAAAATTTCATGCGATTACCTTTAGTGGCTGACATGTAGCAAACGATGGAGAGTTAAAACCACTTTTCTCGCGCGCTCTTGATTTGATATCGCTTATGCAAGTATCTACGTGAGATTGTGCAATAACTGTTGGATCAAGCGGGATTGATCAATGGTGGAGATCAACCAAGCTTGTTGGCGATCGGGTGACATGATAGCCATTGGATCAGGTGGACTAGATCAACGATGGAGATCGTCTGGGATAGTTAATGATTGAGTGATTTGATAACCGTTAGATCGAGGAATGAGAAGACGACAGAGATTTAACACACTAAGGAGAGCATCAAAATATGTGAAAAAGGTTGAATAATGGCAGAAAGGTAAGGTTTAGGTGTCTTTATGAGATATTTCTATTATAAGGCAATTATCATAGAAATGAGCGGAATTAATGTTTTATGGGTTAAGTTTAGGTTTTAACCAAAGTCTGAAGACCATGGTATGGTTGAGATGTGTGGTTAATAAAATTAACTTAAAGATTGAGTTATAAGGGTTAAGAGAGAACTGAATATGTTTTTGCTTAAGGATTTAAACTTTGATAAAGAGGGGTTTCACCATTGATATTGGTGTTTATGTTGGGACACACATGTATATGATATGCAATTTTATTTTCATACTATGGATATATGCAGCTTAGGCTACATCATTATGGTGTTTGAGGCTTAGGTTGGCATCAACAAGCCTTATTCTCAATAAATAATCATGGTACGAAGGTTTACTACATCCGTACTTCTCATTTTGCGCAAAGCTAATAACAAGAATTCAATTTTTATTTGAACAATAAATTTGCATCTTAAATATTTTGCATTCTTGTGAGTGATTATATTAAAATGTATTGGACCTGTGTCACTAGATTAATATGCACAGATTAATATGACAACATCAATATTTTAATTTTATGAACATAAGCCAACTTACTATTTGTTGAGTATCCAGTGGAAGTGGTGTTTTCTTACTCCAATACTTTAGTTGTTTACAATACACTTGGAAAGAGTTTAACCGATGATAATTTAAATTTGGTTTGGAGCCATATATGAAATATTACTCGAAAAAAAATTGAAAATGTTCCATATTACTAATTTCTTAGCGCTCTATAATGGTTCCTCAGCCATAAATACAAACATGTTCCTTCAGAGCTGGGTCAACATATTATCGCAATATAGAAGACATGATTTCAACATTCCAGACGAAGGCTATTGAGCCGAGTTTGATAATACTTCAAATATTACAACCTTTTTGTCGCAAATATATTATGATTACATAGATATCCATTGTGGAAGATTGGATTTTATAATTATCTATTTTGTTAGAAGGGAAATACATTCTCGAGCTAGCATAACCAATATACGTTGTCAAAAACCCCTCCTGTAATATTCCTACTTATATAAACCCCAATGGTTTCATAGTAACTATGAGGCTTTAACATTCCCTATCTAATTTCTTAGGTATTATTAAGATCATTATGTAAGACATGTAATATTGGAAATGAAAATAAACTATATTAGATATTGATCTCAATGAATGATGTACATATAAGTACATACAATAAACTGTTGAATAAGTTTTGGGGTCTTTTGGGACTCTAATAACCAATCACCCTAGTACAAACTACCTCAACCTTAATTTTGAGGATTAGTTTTCTAACATTTTCATGTTATTTCAAAGGGATGTATCAAAGTCCAAGAATGAGACCTCAAAATGCAAAAATGCATCTCAGCCAAGAAATTAATATCTCTCAAAAAATGGGTTTTAAGGATGACCACAAACCAATAAGGGAGAAGTCAAGGTATCAACTAACACAAAATTGGAAACCTTCATATCAGTTCTCAGAACAAAAAAAAATGTGCTTTTAAGGTGACCACAAACTCTAGAACAATCAATGTAGTTCCTCGAACAATTCCAAATATGGGAGTGCTCATTCACAAACTACTTAATCAGCAAAAACGGAAGTCTCTCTGGCTACAACTCTGGCTCAAACTGGCACAGACTGTGGCTTAGGCTCACTTGTAAATCTTCGACTCAGGCTCACTTGAGAAATCGTCGAACCTATAGTACACCATAAAAAATTCCCCCCTGTTGGATATAGGGTGTTAAAATGAAGTATCATTCATCACTGCAAGACTGGTCAACAGTCTCCAGCATTTGTTGTTGTATGACCTTTAAATCTTCTTCGTTGTTTTCGACCAATCCAAAGAAGAAATCCATCTGAAACTCAGTTTCTTTCTTGCAGTACTCTTTTTTATGCAACATTTGTTTGAGTGGTGATTATGTTTTCCACAATCTTCACACGGGTGAAGATCGAAACATTGATCTTTCACATGTCCAACTTTGTTATCGAGTTGGCATCATTCAACTTATTCTAGAACAACGCCATCCAAAAATGTAGCAGTTCGAAATTGTATAGGTTTAGAAAAATCAGAAATATGAGAAGATATATCCATGACATAGTATCCCAAACTTGTTCTGTTTTTATTATTATTAATCTCTTCCCACATCTTTTAACATTTTTAACATTAGGACTTTTATCTGCATCCAAATTTTCTATTGAAATGACTACATTACTCTGGTCATTCTTTGACTGATGATCAGGCTAAAACAAATTATTGTTCTGAACAAGAACAGGTTCAAAAATTTTCTTTTGTAATTCATTTTTTTCATCTCGTTGGAATTGAGATTCGAGTTGCAAAAACTCAATCTTCTCTTCTGCATTTTGCAAACAAGTTTTAATTGCAGAAACCATGTCCTTACTTATTTGGATAGTTCTATGAATAGTAGAGGACATTGGACTACTTAAAAACTTTAATAGATCATTGATTCTCGTCATTTTCTCTAGCTTCCTATCAGAGAATAATTGCAATCAACTTTAAAAAATGTGTCTTCTACCACAAAAAATGCACCTAATACAAATGAATTTACAATGATTTAAGCAGGTCTGGGGTTCAACTGAAAATGCACCCATTTTACATAGTAATTTCAACAAAACAGTTATGAGATTGTTGCAAACAAAATGTGATCTTCTTGCTACCCAATCACATGTAGTGAGTATCACAACCTCCAAAATTAACTTCCCTTTTGTCTTTTAAAAATTATCAAGCACAACGATTTGAACTTGTGACCTTTAACACACCATATAACTATATGATTTTTGCTAACAACACTACCTTCTTTACAAGTTAAATTTCAATCTGCATTCATGCATCCCAATAATCCAATTTTATAAACACTCAAACCGCCCTTGATAAATCTCCTTTCCACTAAGGACAACTCCAACTATGGAAACTATTGAAGTCATAATTTTTTTGCAGCCAAATAAATTATTCAAACAAATCCTTTTAAAATATGTGAAGTAATCCCCTAAAAGAAAATATAAACTCCCTCCTTTTATTTTAAATAAAATTTGGCATAGTGATTGGATGACGGGTTCCAAAAATAATCCAATACAGAACTAGGTTCAAATCTCAATGTTTCCCTTTTCCTTTTTCTCTTCAAGTTTTAAAATTTATTTCAAATCAAAGAAAACTTGTCCTCAAATATTTCCACCACATTTAACTCCAAGTTAATTAATTCATAATTAACCACTTTTACCTTTACTATCTTATTTCCACTTTCTTTAAAAAAAATCTTTTTCTTAAATATAATAAAATAAATGAGAAATATTTTCTTTAATCAATATTTTTATACAGTTTCAATTCACTTGACACTGACAAACTTTTTCTCCTATTAACTTTCATGATTAATTATTTCTTTCTCTATTCACTTTCACATTTATGACTCTCCTTCTTTCTTTGTTAACCTTTTTGGCTTTGCCTACTTCAAACAAAGATGTTTATTCTTGAAGTAATATAAAATATATAGGAAATTTATTCACCTTGACTGATTAACTTCCTCCATCGTTGTTTGTTTTCAATGACAACACAACAACAACATTATATTATTTAATTCTTTAATTTCCATACCCCCATGTTCTATGTATAGTCATCAAGTTTGAATTTCATCCAATTCTGAAGTAATAATAAAAATCAAAGAAATGTATTACTTGATCTAATATTTTTGAAAATACCTATAAAATTTTAAAACTTGGCGAGTTTTATTTCACTTATTTTACTCTTTGATAAATCTTTATGACATTTTCATCACCAATTCGAGAATGAAAAATATCTTTAAAATATCCTTTTAACCTCCAATGTCTAGAACATTTTATTTAAAAAAAGTATATTTCCACTCTTCCGCTGCATTTTCTTTTATCACCATGCCTCTCTTCCTTTTTTGTTGAAGATTAATAAAAGAATTCATTTGATTAAAATAAGAATTCATACATTTATTTATGGTAAAACACAATTTCTCCATTACAAACTTCTCTATATAACTTTTTCTTCTTGCTTCAACATATATTCCACATGCCTTTTTCTCCTTTTAATTCAAATATGCACAAAGCTATCCACAGGTTCTCAATCGTCTAGCTTTTTCACAATGACATAGATGGACTACTCGAAAGGAGTTCAAATTTTGTAAAAAGGAGGACATCTAAGAGGGCCACAAAACAAGTGGTTCAAAAAAATCAACAAAATGGATATACCTCCATTTTGATACCATTGTAAGACAGATGATATTGGAAATAAAAATTAACTATATTAAATATTGATCTCAATGAATGATGTACATGATGTACATATAAATACATAGAAGAAACTATTGAATCATTTTCTGGATCTTGTTGGAATATAATAACCAATCACCCTAATACAAACTAAGCGAACAACTAACCAAACCTTAATCTAGATGATTAGATGTCTAACATCTAATTTTCATGATCTTGACCGGTATTATAAACATCATAAAACAATTTTCTCATTATAATTCTTAGAATTTTGGTTTAGCTGGAAATCTAAAATAAACACGATGGTTGTTATTGGTAATTTTTGTTAGATTAAGCATGGAGTCATGAAATTATGTTGGATCCAACTCATAAAACGATTAAAGAGAACTGTAATTTTGATAGTAATGATACATGCAACAACTAAAATTGTACAGAAAAAGTAAATGAAATTCTAAGTAATATAAACAGATAGACATGTACAACCTATACACTCCTACATGCATTGAAAAAACCAACACTCTTTCAAACAAGTATGAGGCCAAAAATTTCTACTATTCTACTACGATACATTCCCATTTCCCGAATTTTAGTTTGGCTACTTCATTTTATTTATATCTTGTAGAGGTCAATTGTTGTATGATGTATTAGCATAAGCCGATGAAGATGTTAGCTGGATATTATTTTTGTCTTGAAGATTGTGCCAATCCTTATTACAATCAATATGATGTTCAGAGATCTCTTCACTCAATGAAAGGATTGCAGTTAACTAAATGGTGTATATGCAGGTAAAATATTTCGCAACTATGCTATCATAGTATTTTTTTTCCTAAATAATAAAATATTGTGTTATTCTCATTCATATGAATCAAAAGACAATTTTATTTTAATTAATATTCGCATACGTTTCCTGTAGAAAGTTTGTTGATTATCTATTATTAATGAGATTTTTTTTAGTCATTTACTGAAATCTAGTGATGGTATTGTTCAAAACTGGAAAGTCTCACAATTTTCTTTACTTTCCATCTACAAAAAACTGATAGCGTTAGGGTTCTGTATATGTCTATATAGGTATTTCCATGTTTTATGATTAGTATCTTAATGGGAATACTTTGTGGTTGACAAAGAAGGAATAGAAATCATGGAACATAGATTCACTCTTCTCAATATGATTAAACCATTAAACAAAAGTATATAGGAGACATCAACAATAAATGAATTCAATGATAGTTAACTAAACTCAATATAACTAGACTCAATTCAGCTAACTATGACACTTGGATGGACAATTATGAAAACTAGTAAGTGGATGGAATTAGATTCTTCACAACTCTCCTTTCATTTCAACCACAAAAAATTAATCTAAGATGTGTGTTGGTCTTTGTCTCTGCTAGACTTAGAATTTCAAAATTTGAGATCATCTGGATTTCCTTTTCTTTTTCTTTTCTTCTAGTTTTTGTAGCCACTAAATTGTTTCACTTTATTTATTTTTTTCGTATCCTTCAAATCTCAGTTTCCTCATTTGCTGGTGCAGGTCTTACATTGTTATAGATTGTCTAAGCATATCCTTGTCTTCTTCAATATTTGGCTTGTATGTGCACTGTTGCCACATGTTATTTTCTATAGTGTGCTTTTCATGATCAATCTGTTGCAACGTAAGTTTATAACAAAAAATAATCTCTTCCTGACTCCAATACCTGAAAAATTCATTAACTTGATAATCATTGATGATATCTTCAACATTCATTTTTGAAAATTTTGTGCAGACTTCATCAAGACATGGCATTGCAAGCCATTTTTCAAGAAATCTTAATTCTTCTTCATAATCGCCGCATTTACCTACACGTTGGAAATAAATGATAAGTGTAAAAATATTTGCAGAACCTCATTGGTTATGTTCCTTCTTCTCTACAATGAGAGATTTCTCCTCTTGTGCTTCCTTCTCTCCGGCTACTTCTTTATTTGTCTTCTCTTTGTGGGCTTCTTTCCTTGCCTTTGCCTCTCTCTCTCTCTTTGTATCTATCTCTATCCTTGTCTCTTTTACCTCTTTACTAACATGTGTCATTGCAGACATGCTTTCTTCCACTTGGTTTCAAAATTAAAATGGGCTCCCATCACCAAATAACATCATGTCAATATGGTGTTTTTGTTGCATCACTTGCAACCATTCATATTTAGACAACAATTCTTTATCTAGTTTTACATCAACAATATTAGTTGTCATATTTTCCATAGCATTGCTTGCTCCAATAACAGTTTCACTATCATCAACAAACTCTGTTGTTTGATTCACCAAATTGTCATAAGCAACCTCTGTTGTTGTATTTACCAAATCTTCATCCATTTACAGATGTGCATAGTGGGATTCACAAGCATCTATGTGCTCCTTCTTTGCTTCTTCTATAACTTCTTCACAAACATCATCCACATGTGGTTGAGTAGAGTGGAATTTAACAAACTTTTCCTCTCATTGTAGATCTGTTGCTATAGATCCACCTTCATCTTCAACTTCAATGCTCCCACTTACACTGAAACACCTCTTTAGGATATCCCATGCCTCCTTGGTTGTCTTGGCATATGAAATGAGGGGCAGAATGATGCCATCTACAATTTCTTTTATGAATTTTAATGTGAAGACATCCTTTTGTCTCTTCACTTCCCATTCTTTCTTAAATTCTTGCTTTTTCCCATTATTGAGCACTAACTCACTACTACTCAACAAGAAAATATACTTGTAGAGAAAGCTATTGTGTGGAAAAAAAAATTCTTTGGAATGACTTCTTTGCAACTCAACTTCGAAAATAAATAAGTCTACAAATTTTCACAAGAATGACACTTTCATGAAAACTCTTACAAATAAAAATATCGAGAACGAATTAGAACAATGAAGCATCCTCTTCTTTAAAAAAAAAACTTTACAAAAGAATTTTTTCAATAACAAGCTCCATTTCTTCTCTTAAAAATATTACAAAACCCACAAATAATTTGATGAACAACCCTTTGCGTTTTTTTTTTTTTTTTTTAAATCCCTCTGTACCTTTTCCATCTTAAAAGATCCATTCCAAAAACCCACAAATAATTTGAGGAGCAACCCTTTGTGATTTTTTTTTTTTAAAACAAATCCCTCTGTACCTTCGTCCATGTTTAAAAGATCATTCCAAATATGTAACTTTCTTAAAAAAAAATCACATAAGGCCATTTCAAAAAACGTTTGAACTTTGTTGGAAAGGAATGAACTTTTCTAAGAAGCTCCACTTTTAATAAACATAAAACGTGTTATAAAAAAATTACGTTTTTTAAAGAAAGAAAGAAGGCAAAACTTGTCTTTAAAGTGGTCTTTTAAATTGAACACTTACGAACAGAGAACCTCAATCCTGCAAAAACCGTATGTTGAATTGTCATATGAAGCCATGCTTCAACCATTGTGGTTCCATGTGCCGTTTTTTTAACTCTTTCATGTTTCATTTACCGAAGAGGTTGTAAGCCGAATTTTGCGCTGAGGTTGTAAACCCAATTTTGCGCTATCTTTGTTTAGATCGTGTCCTTTTAGGACACAAATAGAATTTTCCCTATTTTTTTGACTGTAGCATAAGAAAAACCTTCTATACCATTAAATCAAAATATGGTTACATAGTGTACATAAGCAGTACTAAACAGAAACCAAGAGTTTTGAACAAACAGAACCTTACAGAATTTTCCATATTTTCAATAAAAACTTTTTTGCAGGTTTAAATTCAATGTTTCGCCTCACTGTGTTTGTTAGTTTCTGCTCTAAACACGATGTGTGTTAGTTGCATTGAATAGGTAGATGGAAGTCATCTTAATCAAATAGCTATTAAATCCTTTTATATGTTAAATTATTTTCTTAGTACAATATATGTATTAAAATTACTTTATTAGTATATCAATTTATTATCATGGTTATCTTCAGGTATTTTCACAAAATTAGGAGTGTGAGGTTGAACAGCATACGAGGATTGTGGTAGCTATCAGAACTTGAATGCCTATGTGCAAGATATCCAACACTGTATGTTGTTCCAACAAGATTACAACGAATGTTTTTTGTAAGGGAGTGGTTTTATTCAGGTCTTCATAGTTTTTCTATGTCCACTGGGAGTTTGTTAAGTGTACAATTGGCAACATATCTACTATGTTCTACCATGACAAGAAATGGTTTTCAAACTAAAATATATGAAAATAATTTCCAAATCGATCCCGTTTGCAATGGAGTGATCATTTTATAGACTAGATTTTAACTTTATATATGCTATATATGAATTTGAAATTAATGGTTTCGTTTTTCTAATCCCACTCGATATCACCAATATTTCTTTAATTTAATAAAGAAAATAAATTCGATTTCACGAATATTACTTTAATTGAATAAAGAAAATAAGGAAAATACCTTTGACATGTCATGATTAAACATTTTATTGATCATTAAAATTGGAAATTAGATTTAAAGTTAAGGAATTGTATTTGTGCATTTGTTATATGAAATTGAAATGATTCTTATAATCCTCCCTTTTTCATTTGACACATTAACACTTTCATTAAATAAAGAAAATATTTCAGAGAAGTATTATGATTAATCTATTTAAAATAGTTAGTTATGTTTATGTCTTTCCTCGAAGTTGGTAAACTACTTCCCATTTCAATTTTCGAAAAGAAAATGTAAGAAAAGTTACATACAAGTTATATGAATTTTGTAATGAAAATATATAAAGTAATTTGGAGGTTGGCAATTGTATTATTGCTTTAAAAAGATATCAATAAAATTAAATGAGAAAAACTATTATACTAAATGAATTTTCTAAGGGGTCGTTTTAGTGCAAGTTTTATCATCTCTATAATCACATCAAAACAACTATGTGTCTAATCATCATCTATCAAACCATCTATATATCTTCTTATCATTCACGGGCCAAATAAATTCACAAATTGATCATGTAACCATCGCATCCATGGCTTTGCAATTTAATTTGTTTTGGAGTTATCTAAAATGTTTATAAAAGAAATTTGTTTGGCCTTACCTTATACATTGATGTACCAACATTTTACATGTTAATGTGGTAAGAAGTTGAAAGCAAGGAGGTTGACATAGTTGGTTTTTAGTTCTTTCACATGTTGAGAAAGGTAAGAGTTCACATAATCTTCAGAGTGGCTTTGTCATAAACCAAGGTTGCCTCATCTATTGTCTCAAATGCTCCAAACCACATCCTCACTTATTTTCAAGATGAATATATGTTACAAATCCCCCCATGGATGCCTTTTCACCCCCTTATGGTGTGTCTTTGTAGTCAAGGAAGTTGTCTACCTCTCTTTTTGAATCTTCGATGATTCAACAATCATTTACTAATATTATAAACATCTTTGACTTAACATATTATTTCCATGCTCAACCTTCATAGAAGGCTTGGGAACCTTTATAAATTCTTCTTGAATTTGTCTGTATTAATTACAACTTCCAAGCAATTCACATACATTCCTGTGAATGCTCTCTTCCATTGCATTGAGGTTCCATCTAATTTGGGACTAATTTTTTATCCATTACTATTGTTTTCTTCAAAATTGAGGGACTTCAACGGGCTCACTACTCATATAAAATTTGACGGAAAATAATATTTCGTTAGTCTTCTCTTTATCTGCATGTTGATGTAATCATTCATGCGCTTATTATATCTTTAGAACACCATGGAGCATTGAATGGAAATGGATGGATGAAATGGTTTATATTTAAATAACCAAAAGTCTTAACATGTATATACAAGTATTTAATGAGGATTCAATGTCACCTATCTATCTATAACCTATTCATCATCGATAGGATTACAATTTGTAAGATGGAAGTAAGAAGACATCACCGACAAAGCCACCCATTGGAGTAACATCGATAGAAGCAACACATGTGTGACTAATATCGAGGCAAGAATCCCCATTTAAAACAAACAAAAACATCAACATTTTGAAGCCTCAATTTGGTTATTTATGGGTTTGGATTTCTGGATGATATGGTCTTGAGGGGAAACAAGCTAAGGTCAAGGATGAAGACAAGAATTGCAATTTTGGAGGCAAAGTTGAGGAGAGGTGTTCACTTCTATTTCTTAGTAGCAAAGCACCACCAAGGTTGAAGGCTAAATTCTCATCCTAACAATCCTCACTTGTTTACTTTTTTAAATAATTCCTTTGCTGACACATAAGCTACTCGGTGGTTGTTTCAATCGATGATTTCATAGCTCTATTTAAATTGTAGTAGTGACCAATGAAAATGTCATGCAACATAATGATATTGTATTTCCTTCTTCCCGAATAGTCATTGGAAGATTCTCTTTATATGTCACCATTTTATTGTTCTTGAGATCTCCATTAGAAACACTAATTGTGTTTGACTTAATGAAAAATGGGTAACTCAAGAACGTTGCAATAATGTAACTATTGGGTGTTCCTTTCAAAGCTTCCTAAATATGCTAGTTATATATTTGAAAATTTGTTCAAATATTTTTTAAATATAATATAAGAATTTCATGTTTAATAGGATAGAACTAATATTCTATTGTAAAAATGCAATATTTACATGTCCATTATTAAACGCCCACTACCGAGGAGGGTGAGCACAAGATTCCAAACCCAAGATCTTCAATTTTGTAAAACTTCATTTCATGACAATCTCGGATTGTGAGACTTCATTCTATGACCAATCGTAACCAAAAAAACAAATATATATTAATTTCAATTACTTTTTATAATTAATTAATTATATATTAATATTTTATATATTAAACGTTAATTATATAAAAGAGAAATTACAAAATATTTAATATAAAAGTGAATCATTTTGTTAATAAATATTTGTAAATATTAAATATTCAATCGCTATGAATGAACGATACATCTCCCTGATGCTGAGCTGTGTATTCCTCTCTTGCGGAGTTCCTTTCTTTAAGCTTTATAACAATAGACAACTGATTTTACATTGATATGATTTGAATTTACGGAGTTGTAAAAGGCAAGTTTTAACCATTACTGTGATTGATTACCAATTTCACGGTAGTCTTTCTTCTGTTCAGGTTAAAGTTAAAGTTATAGGCGCCTATACATCGAAAATTAAAGTTGTACCACGTCTGGACAAGATTCGTAAAGTGGACATTAGCACGTCTCGAAATGATTCAAGGTCAGTGGTCCAGTGGACATGCGAAGTTGTTATTGGAGCACGGCAATAATATTGAGAAGAGTCCAGACAAATATATGAGTAAAGCAAACGTATAAGAACCGTTGACGCAGAGAATTTCGTACATGCTATTTTTTTGAGTTAATTGTTCCGAGGCACAAACATTAGCAAAACGACATAGAGGAAATGTCTATGCCTATTGCAATGATTATTGAATGTCCCTGCAAACGACGGAAGGGACGCCGATGGGCAAATGTACGTCAATAAATGTTTGCCTATGTTTCAATAATCAACGATAATCTCTGTAAACGACGAAAGGGACGCCCATTGAGAAAAAGCCATGAAAGAAATGTCCGTTATGATGTAATGCTCAATGATAATATCTGCAGACTACCGAAGGGACGCCAATGAGAAAAACGCATGAAGGAAATGCCTGGCTATGTTCCATCGCTTACATATCGTCTCTGCAAACGACAATGTGGCTTGAGTTATTGGTTTTATTGTGTCATTGTTTTTTAGTTTTGCAACTAAAGTGCAGAATCAATTAATGAATGGAGCAACATAATTAAATTAGTTTTTGTCAATGTACTTTGGTGCCAAGAGAATGTATCACTAAGTTGATTGTGTGATTATGTTATATACAATGGATTTTGTTGTGCTTAGCTCTTTAATAGGATCAGTTAATGAGATCCATGTGTAAAAAAGTTAAATGCATGATTGATTCTCGTTTGGGAGACAGAGAAGGTTAGAGGTTGTTATGTCTTAAATGAGACTCAAAAATTGTGGTGGTGAAAAGAACATTGTTGGGGAGACTTCTTGGGGATAAGTGCGAGTCAGAAAAAAGTGATATGAAAATTGTAATTTGTCATTTTTGTATTAACCTTTGTAATAATGTAAGTTTAAGCATTAAATTGCCCCTTAGAATAATGTCTACATTAGAATGTAGGAGGATTTTGTCGGTTAGTGGTGAGCCCGTTGAGATATTTTCTCAACAATATTCTCCTATCTTAAACACTATTGGATCTCATGACCACTATTTATGTGGCCTATAATTTGGATTTGTGTGATGAATACAAACTGAATTATGAGAGAGTCTGAGTATAATGTGTGCTTCTCCAAATTTCTATTATAAAAAATAATTATTATTAGAAGCAATGATCCAACCCATGTTTCAATAGCCACATATGAAAATAAGGGAAACTGTTGGATCTCATGACGACTATTTATGTGGCTTATAATTTGGCTTTGGGTGATGAATACCAATTGAATTATGAGAGAATTTGAGTACAATGTATGCTTCTCCAAATTTCTTGCATAAAAAACAACTATTATTAAAAGCAATGCTCGAACCCAAGTTTCAATAGCCACATATTAAAAGAAGCGACACCAAATGGAAACACCAGCTTTTCAGAAATCATTTTTTAATAAATTAAGGAGATGAACAAACATAGGAATATGAAAAACTATTGGCATACTTTTCATATTTTCCATTGGATCATGAATTAGATGAACAATATTCCCTTGTTTTGGAATCTCAACTATTCATTTTATTGAAAATATATTTTTCTTTAGCCCAATTCCAATATAAATCGAAATGGGACATTCCATGATTAAATTTTTAATAAATTACAGTGATAACCACTTTTCACAAATCACTTTCTAATAAATTAAGGAGATGAACACACTTAAGAATCTGAAAAACTATTGGCATACTTTTCATATTTTCCATTGGATCATGAATTACATGAACAATATTCCCTTGTTTTAGAATGTCAACCATTCATTTTATTGATAACATAAATTCCTTAAGCCCAATTACAATATAGACCACGCCTCCGGATAATAATTTACAAACTTTCAGAATACTAGATATATATATATATATATATATATATATATATATATATATATACACACACCACACACACTAACATACTTACAAAATTTATAATGAGATTAGATGATTAAAATAGTTTAGGTTTAAATTTGTCGAATATATCAATATCTTATATTCAAATTAGATTACTAAATAATATCACTTAAGATTCTAAATTATTAAAAATCATAAATACAAACTAAAGTATAAAAAATTACATAAGCACATCTTTTTAATAAAAAACATATTACATATAAATACACGAAGTAATATTTCAAGAGAAACAAATTATCTTGGACACAATCTTATATCTCAAGTACACACTAATCTAGGATGCTATGTAGCTAGAGATAATTTCTCAACCAACTAAATTGTGTAAATGATAGATAGAAACTCCATTTAGTAAAGCTTAAAACTCTACCTATAATGACCAATAGTTCAATCGTTATTTATGAGTGCACTACACTTATAATACAAGTAAGAGCTATATTCTATAATAATTATAACATCATTATAAATCATTATTATTAGCATTTATTATAAAAAATTAGTATAAAGTTAAATATAGATTTAAATATTCATGGTCATAGATGACTTATCAATAACGATATCCAAAACACATAATAGACATTATATGCCATTTGTTCCTGCGAATTTTTAGTTAATCAATTTAATTAAAGTGCATAAGCATATACACACTTTAGAATTAAATCATGAATATTATTTTGTTACAATATTATAAAAATTTCTAAAATAATTTCATAGAAACTAAATCCTCACAAACATCCTAATAATTAAAATAAAATCTTCAAAAATCTAGTAACAATTATTAATAATTAAACTAAAATTTTACAATTAAGAATTAAAACCATATAATATTTAAATTTCTCAATTAATAAATAATAATTAATATCAATTTATATATATCTAATTAAATTTACTGTATATTATTAAAGTTTCAAAAGAACTATTACCTTCACTTTAAATTCTGGGATTTGAAAACCCTTATCCCACACATAAAAAACGTCAATTTGTAATGACCATGGTTCTACTTCTCAAGCAATTCTGGGATTTGAAAACCCTTATCCCACACACAAAAAATGTCAATTTGTAATGACCATGGTTCTACTTCTCAACCATTATAAGAAATTATTTGGTTACAACATGTTCTAAGGGTAGGTGGGAATTTCTCTTCCATATCGTTAGATATTCCATGAGTGGGCACTAATTACCCATACGTATCTCTTACATGCTATGATGGAATCTACAATCCGAGCATCTATTGGACATAAACGATCATAGACAAGCTAGTGGGAAGACATGTTCATGCCAAGAGTGCCACACATTCTATAACCAGTATGCAGCTCATCATAAACAGTAGTCCGTTATCAAACATGCCTCGGTTAGAGCACACAAATTCGAATTCTCACGACATCATGAATATCTATGTACTAGGTAAGTATTTGAGCTCTATGTAGCTTATCCTGTAAGGTCAGACCTTACCAACCATCACTAGTATAAAGAAGTCCAGGACACATTAAATACTATTACTCAAATTTCATTTCATTTTATTTTTGTTTTTATCATAATATGTAACCAGGTTCCTTCAACTATTTTAACGTAAGAATATAATATAAGAAGTTGGGGATAACGTTCCCTTAATATCACAAAATATATTGTCCCAACAACATTTCCAAATTCATCAATTAATATTCTCAATCCCAATTATGAAGCTAATGCTTCAATTGTGAGAATTGTATAATAAATTTTGTAGCAAGAGAAACTAATGTTACCAATTCAAAAGCATATTATTCTTTAAAAGGTGTCAAGTAAAACAAAGGACCTACATAAATTGCGCACCAGTGGTTGTTTTCTATAGTCATTGAAGCACAAAAATGTAGTCATGAATACATGCAACTCATACAAAATTTATTATGCTCATTTGCACAATTCCTGTAGAATTAGTCGCTACAAAATTGTTTTCAACAACAACCATTTTTTAAATAAAAGTAACAACTCTCTTATTCTTTATTCACACTTCAACAAATCATTAAATTCATTTTCACTTTCATACAAAAACTCGGAGACACAGGGAGCTACATCCATTAAATAATTTATTCATAAATTTTCTAGTGCATAAAAGGTACTATAAGTAGGAAATTTAATCTAACAATTTGTATGCACAAAAACTACATCCATTGAAGATTTCACAAACACTTTAAAAGTATGCAATCTACAAACTAAATTAATTGAAGCCTTTTGCCAAACACTTTGCAAGCATGAAATCTATAGCCATTGAGTCCTTTTAACAAACACTTTACAAACATGTAATCTACAACCATTGAGGTATTTTTTCAAACACTTGGAAGCTAGAATCTCTTAAAGAAATTTGACATGAATATAATATTCTCCCTCAACCTATTTAGCTCATAAAATTGATATATTAATTATTCAAATGACAAAATATTAAAACAGTGACCAAATCATCTTATTCTTTCACCCAAAACTTGACAATAGATGTATACAGTTGGCAACAACAATTTGCAAAATCGCTTAGATTTATGATATTTGTTTTTAAATTTTTTTTTTTTGGAATCAAATCGGGGGTTAGAAGTTCTGAAGTCACCTATACCCCCTGATGTTGTCCTGAATCGGTATGAAGCCATGCATAGGTTCATTTTTAAAAACTAGCAAATATGTTGTCTGCAGGAATTTCATTTACAATTTTTGTCAAACAGATGGCATGTAAGCTTGAATCTACAACTATGCAAAACAAATACCAACCAATAATTAAATTATAATTACTTATTTATTTTCTAAATTACTTTCAAAATAATGTCATCCATTGTAAGTGAATTGAAAGGCTTTGAGATTCATCAACCATTATTTTCATTCAGTCATTCTTAGAAAACCATTGAAAGCATCTTGAACAATTTCAATACATAATGATTGAAAATTACCTCATTGATTCTCTTTAAAACTCTTGTATTCCATCTTGTTTTTTTTCTAACATTTTTATTTCAACGACTGATCTACAGAATCCTCCTCATATATTTTAGGTATGCATTTATTTCCTGCTCTTGTAGGTTGTAAGTTAACACTTATTCATAAATAATGATAAAAATAATAATAGAATTTCTCATTCATAGATTTTGTTAAACACTTTGAAAAATAACCTGAAAGCCTTTCGAAAACATGTCTCCAACTACATGAAACAAAACCATAACTCATGAACTCTTACCCAAGTCCTTTGGAATTTCTTTATTGTCATTACCTTCAGCAATATTTTTCTTTCATTTCTCAAATGCTACAATACCAATGTTAGTACAATAGACTAAAACAATAATAATTCCATAACATCCTCAAATATAAAAATACATTCATATAGACCAGTCTTACTCTTTATTTTCAGCCATCTGATTAAATACCAAATAACATAATCTTAAACCAAAATTAGATTATTACAATAATTTAAATTTCTACTTTTTATTTTATGCTAAAGCTATATTATAATTTTAGGACAATAAAAATTATACCTGAAGATATATTCAACTCCAATCGTTGAGAATAGGATCTATCTTTGATCCATTAACCAACTCATTTGAACCATCCATTTTTCCACCTAACCATATCCAGGGAAAACTTCTCCCCCTCCAACTCCTAAGTTGTAAGAGCTCACAAAAAATACCGAAATATAGTAGTAGAGACATATCCAACGCATGTTGCGGAAGATAAGTTTCACTTCCTCCCGACACCACTCATGGTTAGCTCCACTAGGTAGAGCTACTTAGTAGGTTACTTTAGGAATTTCAAAATCATTTTGAAATAAAGTGGTGACTCTCCAAGCATCTCACTCTCGTAATACTTTTCAAATATCTCCAACTCTCGGTATCACAATGCACCTCCCCCTCTCCCTAAGTGAGAATACATGAGACACATATATAGGAGGAGCAACAAAATCTTGTCATAAACGAGGAGTAATATGCATGCCTTGTATTCCATTTAGAGGAGTGTAACTCATGTCATTAAGCATAGGTATGCATGCCTTAGTTAAGGAGAGTGTAACTTATGCATCAAAGAGAGAGTAAGAGGAACAATTTATGACAGGTTTTGAATCGTTGTAATCATTGCAATAAAGAGGGACACCAACAAATGATGTGTACGATGCTCCATCTTCTAGAAACATCACTAGAGGAGCCGAAAGGTGAACATCTTCAACAAATGAATCCACACCATTCACGGTGGTCTACTTTACTAAGTTGGTTTTTTTAGGGCTATTAGCTTGTTATGGAAAACATTGTAAATCATACGTTGCAAGTAAATGTAAAAATGATGGCGCTTTTCTCATCACTTCAAGACACAATGATGGTATTTTGGCCTTTCCTTATTAGTATTTAAGGCATTAATTACTTTTTATGTAATCATTGGCCAATGAGTGTGTGCTATGAACTCTTGACAAGGAGGGATTATTAAGTCATGTGTGATGTGCATGATTGCAAGAATGTACTAGTTTTTCATGCAGGTGATCGAAAGTGTGGATTAAGACAGTGCGCTACTGCTTTTGGGGTCCAAAAGCTCTTTAATGGGGTGGATTGATCTAGGTGGATTGATCCAAAATGGAACTTGAAAAAATCTCCGAAGTGTTCAAATACGTTTTACGTATGTGTTAAATGGGAAGATATCTTTTTTAAAAACAGTCAAAATAGAGTAAAAATAGAGAAATGCAATGAAGCATAGTTGCTTAAAGAATGCAACAATAATGCTCAAGGGCCATTGGATCCAAAAGATCAACGGACCGGAGAGAAAGCATAGCAATGGAATAGATTTAACTACCGCATCGAAGAAGAGCTAGCGAAGTGTTAAAAATCTTTACCAAGTGAATTGTGATTGCAATCAGAGCGATTTGATATGGGCCATTGGATCGAGCGTGCAGATCAATGGTATAGATCCATTACAAAGGGGGGACTTAAGCTATAGGCCCGAAGGCCATGTGATATGCGATTTTCTACTTATCGCATCGCAAGAACCAAAGGGGAATGGCCTTAAGGCTGTATGCACTTGTATTGTCAGCTGTCGGATTGACATTAAGGATCAACGACTGAGATTGAATTAGTGATTGCTTTCAGGGAAAGTTGAAGATTAGAGCTATGAAATAGTGATATGCTGATATGTCAATCACCGATCAGAGCGATACGCTGATATGCCAATCGCCAATGAGGCTGATCAGAGCAATCGGCAATCAGTGATCAGTGATCCCCACTACAAGGGTTATTGTGAGTTGCGATAAAGTGCAGACACGATAGGAGAATAAGGCAGACTGGATATCATTTGAGTTCTGTCTTTTTAGGTTTTTTATTGTTTCCATGTATTATTGTGTTGAACGGAAAAAGGGATATTTTTGGGGTTTTGTTGCAAAGAAATGTCAGACGGTCGGATTCTGCACTCGCTGATCCTTTCGTTAGAATAGCTTCTATTCTAAACAAATAGATTCCCCGATTTATGCGGCCTTGTTAAAAAAAATGTTATAAAGCATGATGAACGAAGAAAAGTGCGGGGGGAGAGGACATTACACGTGGTTCGAGGTAGGAGCTTGTAGGAGGGGTGAAAGCTCATTTTGTCAAAACTTGACAAATTTTGTCTAGTTTTAGCCCTTCTCAATTCCATGAACGCAATGTCACTATCCATTTCTCCATCTGAGTTCTACATTTTTTGGTGATTTTCCAGAATGGGGGTATAAGACTGCTTTTTTGTAACTCATGATTGTATTCTTCTTTTTTATGCCATTTAATGAATGAAGGCCTCCCCATTGATCGAGAAAGGACTGGAGACATAATCTAAGTTGGACGAACTCCGTTTTCAAGTCTTGTTGTCTTCTTTCATGCTTTATGTGTTTCTCCTCCTTCCTGATCTGTACATTAAGTTTTCTCTATTAAAATACAATTTATGCATGTAATTCTTTAACACATAAATAATCAAAATATCATGGATCAGTGTAAGAAGAATATACATTCTTTGATGAGTGCATAAAATAGAGTGTAATGTATTACTAAAAGAGAGATATCTACATAGAGCCATGAGAATCATCAAGGAGAGAGGTGTGAAGTGATTGAGGAGATGAAGGTGAATTGTATTTCCCTATTAATAACAATATCATAGTTTCATAAAAGATAATAATAATATTAATAATATTGAGGATTAAGTTGTGATTGAATTATTAGGATCAAATAATGATAAGTTATGTGTTTTTCCTTCAACTATACTTGATTTCCAATTTATGCAAGGTAATTTACTATTTTTGGAAAGTCATGCTTGAGATGCTGAATATGACTTTCTATTTTTACAAAGTCACTCTAATATTGTTAGAAAATAGGTTTTATTAAGGAAATTCATCCCTGAGCTTCCCGTGAGTGGTATTTTTCTTCCAGAGAATAGGGGTTTCACACCCCTATTGCATACATATTCGTTCCTTAGTAGATTGAGGACTCTACACCCTAATCTCCTTTAAAAATCCAATATTCTACACCTTCATATTTTTAAATATTCAGGACTCTGCACCCTAAACATTTTGTTATAGATACAAGACTCCACGTCTTTATCTTTCATGGATTTAGGACTTTGTGACCTAATTCTCATGACTTCTCATCTACTCTACTTTGAAACTACATGCTTCACCTTAAGGTATTGATTGTGAGTTCATACCCATCTGATAGTTCATTGGTGAGTCCTTGTTCCAACACCTGCACACATCACAATTTCATAGATCAGAGGAATCAATGAATTTCATAATTAACTAATTCACATTTTACCAAATATTGTGCATGACTTCCACAACCATTTTGGCTCTAGAGAAAGACTTCCATAGCCATTTAAAATTTGAGCATCCTTGTTTGAAAATAACCATTTACCATGTCACAACCTTCTCAGCATAAGATTAAGTATATATAATCATATAAATCATGTATCATCCATAAGTCATAGTTAACCATATGTTCCACATAACTATGATCATCCATGGATCTATGTGTTTCAATCTTGAATCACCATACATGTCAGACACCTATGCCCAAACTAGGATGCCAAAAGAGAAAACATCGATAATATGCTCTTAACCAAAATCAATTCTTATACACACAACCATAGATATTATCCTAAGCACACAACAACTAGGTGACCCAAACCATATCTATAACATATAAGCATTTACATAAGTCTATCAAGCATAATATTATATCATTATATCAAAACCACTCTCTCTAAGTTTCATCAACGCTATGTCACCAAGAAGGGACACTACATACTCCCCCTCTTTTGTTAAACTTGGCCCAAATTTTTTCCTACAGACATAAGATACTTAGTTATTTTCGATTCTCCTATCACTAAGGTGCTAATCTTTTTCTTCATGCCAAACCATAGTTTAATGTTTTCTAAATTGGAAGAAACTCCATGAAAACTGAAACATACCATTCTTAATCAAGTAGAAAATATATCCATTCCATATTAGGCATGTTTCTATATAAAATTCCAAATATTTCTATATCCAAACTAGCCATACAATTTATAATGCTACATCAAAATACTATTTTATGTAATTGATATTACATCTAATTAAGATATCTATAATACTATGATATTCTACGTGTTTTTTCTTTTCATAGTCTACATGAATCCTACATGTGTCATCTTCTTGGTTCTATAGTATGTTGAGCTTGCCAAGCGATAAATATCTCACACATTGGTTGGAGAAAAAGCAATAATGGTCCAACCCATATCACAATCAAATTTGCATACAAAAAGCATAAAATCACCCACATACAATTTCCATTGAAACTATGCAACAAAACCAGATGTCATATAAAATCCACTCTTATATCTCATTTAATATATGTCTTCTCAATCGAAGTTTCCCCTTTTCATTCCATAATACATTCTTGTGATCAAAATCTTTAGGATCTACCTATAGTTTTTACTTAATGCTTACACTTTACGACAAATCACAATTTTAGGTTTTAAGACAACATTTTTTTAAACTAACAAGCTAAGGTTCCATATAGTCCTCATTGACCCACTTTTGTATTATAGACCATTCCTTTAATTCCCATAATATTCATTATTATTCACTTATCTTACTTGAGAATCAATTATGAATGATTCACTTAGAGGATATTAATTCCAAAGATAATTAAATATATTTTTTCAAAAGTGGCCTGTAATCAAGAACAACTTTCATAACTATACAAATACAATATCTATATTATTGAATCTACCATGATAACTATAAGTCAACTTGTTTTCCCACTATAAAATCACTCATGATATCTGTTTAATAATTAATCAATACATTTGGTTTCATGTCTTATTCCTTACTATTAATACACATTGCCACACAATAAAAAAAAAAAAAGGTTTTGAAAAGCATACATTTCTCAAATTATGAAGAATATTGTTGGTTTTAATTAAGACTTAGACTATCATAGAGACATTTCTAGCCTAAGGATAATTTATATTTTTCTCCTTTTTTAACTACCTCTCAAAAGATTATAACTTTTTGTAGGATTACTAACTACTCATACAACTATACATCCAAGAACAAAAGTCCTAAATCCTTCAATTTCTTCTATTCCACATATAATACAATCATCTTAGGCTTCTAAATCATGCAATAATTCTAATAAATCAAAATTTTATCTCACTCTCTTTCAATTTCTCCCTAAAAAAATATCACTTCTTGTAAAACAGGAAACTAAGATTTTCATTAATCACGTACCTTTTTCTTTAAGTTCAAATAAAAAAAAGTTCTCACCACATAAAATCTTTATCTTCTAAACATGATAGTCTCTTAGCAATATACAATTTCATCAAATTCCAAGAAATAAATTCATCAAGTTCATAACCAATATGAATTTTGACTCGATCACCTAACTAGAAATAGTTGAGAGCAGCTCATTAGAGCAATCCTCATAATTTCTCTAATTAATTTGGTTAAATAAAATTCAACCAATATTCATAAACAAAATAATTAAAGAGACTATTATGGATTTCCTATACATAATTTTTATTGAGCCAATAGAAAATATATTTCATCAACTTATCACAATAACAGTTTTCTACATTTCAATCATTTCAAAATAATTTTAATTGTAACTAAATCCAACACATAGAAAATAATTAAAATACTACAGGATAGATACTTAATTCACACTTGACTGCATATATCAAAATAAATTATTCCTAACATTCTAAACCACCTAATGTTGTTCACTATACCAATCTTAGTATCTTCATTTGTAATAAAAATAAAGTAATGGATTTAAATCTCAAGAAAATACATGTTACAAATCTCTACACCTATAAATTTAATTACACCTAATCAATCCTCCTTAAGCATGTCTATGAGATTTTATCAAAATATTTTTGTTCATTCTAACAGGAAGAAAAACTTAACTCATAGATATATGTTAGTATGGATTCCACACCCATACCTTACCTCATTGCTTAGCTCATAGACATATGTTAGTATTGATTCCACACCCACACATTTGCTCATAGATATATGCTAGTATGGACTCCACACCCATAAATCAACTCATATATATATGCTAGTATGGATACCACACCCATACATAGATTAGAGAAAACATAACCTTCAAGTGTTCCTTCAAATGGCTTCCACAACCCTTCATGTACCAGTCATTTAAGCCTCTCGTCTATTAGGAAGGTCATTTAAGCCTAGTAATTGAGTAATTTTAAGTCATTTGATGCATAAAGTCAACCCAAACTACACAAAACCATGTCAAAGTAATCATAGGAACTCCATTCTTACTCATTTTTTTTTTCTGGGCAAATGCTAAACTATTTATATTAAGAAAAGAGAAAAATATATATACAAGAGGTCGAAGCCTCTGAGAGCGTATGAACAGCTCTCTGTCAAGTTTTCCAACCAAAATTTGTGATTACAGGCTTTGACAAAGTGCCTATTCTCACAATTACAATTCCAGCTTGCAGAATTAAACATAAAGACCTGGAATTTTAACAAAATGCATAAACAAAACAAGGATGCCTGTTGAAAGAGGACACGCGTTAAAGGTACTCTAGGCGTCCCAGATTGGGCACACATAACCACAACCAAAGGCAAGCTGAGCATAGGGGCAAGCACGTTGCTTCCCGAATGGGGCACAGGTGGCGCACGAAATCAAAACCATAGACAGGCTGAGCGCAGGTGGTCATCGAACCAAAAAAACCAAAGGCAAAAAACGCTGGAAAATACCTTAATCCTTCCTTTCCTCTGTTGTTGCCTGTTCTTCTGCGTCCTTTTGCTTTGTAGCTAGCTGCTCTACTTCCCATTCAGCTTCCTCCCGTTCAGGATCAGGCACACACTCAATTTCCATCCCAGCCGGAATGTCCTCCAGCCGCAGAATTCCTGGAGGGAGGATGGGATACAGGCGACCTCCAAAGAAGCGCGGAGGATTCTTGTCTTCTGCAGGCAGCTTCTGAGCTTGGGAATCCATCTCCTGGTGCTGGGCCGAGCTGGTAATTTCCATATCGATAAGACTACATATTTCGCGAAGGGCTTCATGCTGCTCCTCAAAATGCACATCTGTGCTTTCCTCTTCGAGCTTGCTCTGAGAGGAGGGTTGGTAGTACCTTTCCTCCTGGCTTCCGCTCTGAGAGGAATTGTTGGAGCTTGGCTCCAGCTCCTCAGAAATCCCCTTACCCTTACCATCTTCGTCATCTTCCTCCATAAATACCACAGTAATTAAGGTGGAAACTATAGGCTTGTTAGTGCGACGGATGTATTTGAACTTCACCGTCTGCACCGAGTTGTTGGTATCTGAGTCGGAACCGTCAGAACCAGGGGAGCTGGGCGAAGCATAAGCCAACGGGGAGACCCTCTGCGGGCTATGAACGCCACTGCCACCAGGGTTCTTGCCCCAACGCGGTGAAGCATGACCTCGAAGAGGCATTCTGAACCTGCCGAAATGTAACAGGGTTTTCTGAACTCTACTTTACGTGAGAAGATGTGACAGAAGGGACCAAATCTCACGCTGCTCCCTGCCTCTGAAGTGACTCTGCTTCACTCTTACACTCCCCTTCTCTGCCCTCAAAACCACATTTTCTTGCAGAGCAGAGCCAAAATTCTTTGCCTGTTCAGACAGGCCTATCAAACTGAAATCCCCGTGCCCAGACATTCTGGCAGCTTCTACCTTAATTCCTTGGTAGCTCAGGCGATAGGAATGGCATTGAATGCCATTGAATGCGCGTTTAATGAGCTTCATTAATCGCAGGTGGGATTGCCTTTGTCCCGATGACTCCTCGTGGCGGTCACGTGGCTAGCTCCAAACAACATGTCACCCGCATCCGGGTAGGCCTTTGCTTCTATCTGCATATCACTGTTTATGATTTCCTGGAAGGTTGCTTGCTCCGATTCTGGAACAATAACCTGTGGGGGTCCTTCCTGGTGCTCCTTGCCTTGCTCTGCCCCTAGATTGGCTAGGAAGTCAGCTGCTCTGTTCCCTTCCCGTCTGGTGTGCTTGAATGAAGTGGCTTTGTTGTTCTGGAGCCAAGTCTGTAGAGATTCCAGTCTGGTGGCCATCCTCCAACTCCTACTGACCTTCTAGGCTGCAGAGCCTTGCTGAATTTTGGTAGCCATGTTAATTATAATTTGAGAATCTCCTTCCACTATGAGGGGGATGAAACTCTGATGGTGAGCGATTTGGAGTCCTTGCCATAGTCCTTCCAACTCAGCTGCATTGTTAGTGTTCCATCCTATGGATCCACAGTAGACTTTAAGAGGGATTCCCTAAGAGTTTCTTATAATGCCTCCATATCCTGTTATGCCTGGATTGCCTTTGGACGCTCCGTCGAAGTTGAGAAGATAAGTATTTTTAGGGGGAGGAGTCCAATTGGTGAGCGTTTTTTTCCCTTCGTGATAGAGGTACCTTGAGCTGAATTGGGAGGAGTGATTTGGAATTGCCAATTGTTCCATATTGCGTGCTCCTGATTGTTTGAAGGAAAATCCTCCTGGGACCAGCCTTTGATCGATAGAGTTTCCTGAAGGTTCTGCTTGATGATGATCCAGACTTGCTCCAGATCCATAGCCTGATCTTTAAAAACTCTCCGGTTTCTTTCTTTCCAGACATTCCACATTACTGTACCTGGAATGATTTGCCAGAGAGTATTGAGAATATTACATTGATAGGGTTGTTGTGGCCAAGATCGGAGTGTGTTTCTTATATCACCCTAGACTCTAACTTCCTTCTGGAAACGAAAAGAAACTTTCTCCCATATCCTGCGACTGAGGGGACATAGGTGCATAAGATGTGATGCTGATTCCTCCTCTATTTTGCAATTAAGGCATATTGAAGGTCCTGCAAATTTCCTCTTTCTGAGATTGTCCCAGGTAAGAGTTCTGTTGTGCAACAGCAACCAAAGGAATGTGGAGATCTTCGGCCATATGGGAGGTTGCCAAATTCGTTCCCATATTTTATCTTTGATGTATTTTCCTTTTATGATAATGTGGTAGGCTTCTGTGGATGTGAAAGTTCCTTTCTCTGCATAACCCCATCTTAGTGAGTCTGGGCCGTCCTCCTTTATTATTTTCCTCTTTTTTAGCTCCGCTGCTAAAGCTGTTTGAACCTCCACTGGGCCATGGGGTAAGATAGCGCTAGCTTCCTTCCATTCACGATGATCAGAGGTGTTATTAGTTGTCCAGAATTGATTGATCTTTTCCTGTTGTATGAGATCCTGATTGGGGATGTCTTGAATGATTTTATTTATGCTGGGTAATTGTTGCCACGAGTCTGTCCAGAAGCGTGCAACACATCCACTCTTGACTTCCCAAAAGCTATGCTGTTGTATGAGGTCCCTGTTGAGAATTGCTGAGTTCCATATAGCTGAACCTTTGCTGATTTCTGTCATTCTTGCTCGCTCCTCCAGAGGCAGATTGTTGGCGTATTTCGCTGTCCATATTTGTGCCCATTGGGTATCTGGATATGTTAGCCATTTCCACCATATTTTTGCGCCCATGATCTTATTACTATGTTCGGGATCCCGTAGGCCAATTCCTCCTCCAATTTTTGGGAGGCATGCTTTCTCCCACTTAACCAGTGCCCATTTCTTGTTTGGACCAGAGCAGCCCCATAGGAAGTTTCTCTGTAATTTTTTAATAGCTTTGAGGACCCATTTTGGGGCTGCCAGTATGGAAAATAGGTATAGTGGCATTGATTGGAAGACAGCTTTAATTAGAACCATCCGACTGGCCATATTTAGTGATCTATGAGTCCAAAGAGATAGTTTGGCTTCTAAATTTTCCAAAAGGGAGGTCCATGAAGAATGCTTCCTAGAAACTCCATTCTTACTCATTAAGAATGTATTCCAAAATCATATTTTAACACATCAAATTAATGCACATACATTACTCTTGAATCTACATTCGCAGTTAAAAGTGACATCCTTCAAGGTAGATTTTGTTAAATTTCCATTTGCGTAGTAAGAAAAGACTCAAAGTTAACATGAAAAACTCAATCATCATGTTAATTGAATCTTGGCCTTACCCTTGTTACACATTCCCAAATAATACACACCAAGGCCATATACTATAGTTTAGATTAGGCTAATATTTTTCTTGGTAGATACAATTTCAACTAGTACAGATGGCTAGTAGGGCCATATAACATTGATAATGATGCATTAAACATATATGCAACCATGCATCCACTCCACATATCTCACTCACCCATTGAAAATCAAACTAGTCACATGCTTGGGTTTAACCCTAGCTTCTCAAGCACATAATTTTCCAACATGTTTTTAAGTCCTTTATCGTATTTCTTACAATTTGTCTTAACAAACATATAAAGGAATATAAGAATATATTATTTTTCTTTCACGAGTCTATAAATGACATAATAATAATAATAATAATAATAATAATAATAATAATAGTAATAATAATAATATCCTTATGCAACCAATATCCTTCCAAGTCAGCGTACCAATAGTTCAACATGCATGCAAAAGAAGCATTTCATGCCTTCAACCTACAAGAAATCATGTTGGCCCATTAGGCACTAGTCTTTTAACCCGAATTTGATACCATATGTAAGGTCCCACCTTATCAACCATTAGTAGTATAGAGAAGTAAAGGTCACATTGAATACTATTACTCAAATTTTATATTATTTTTATTTCTGTTTTCCTCATAATATGACTACCTTAGGTACATGTAATCATGTTCCTTAAGCTATTTCAATCTAAGAATATAACATAAGAGTCCGGGGATAACTTACCCTTAATATCACAAAACATATTGACCCAACAAAATTCCCAAATTCATCAATTAAAATTCCCAATCCCAATTATTAAGCTAATGATTCAATCATGAGAATTGTATCATGAATGTTGCAGTAAGAGAAACTAATGTTACCAATTCAGAAGCATATTGTTTTTAAAAATATATCAAGTAAAAGAATGGACCTACATAAATTGGGAACACGTAGTTGTTTTCTATAGTCATTTAAGTACAAAAATGCACCCATGAATACATGTAGCTCATACAAAACTTATTATGCTCTTTTGCACAAATTCCTATAGAATTAGTCACTACAAAATTGTTTCCAACAATAATAATTTTTTTTAAATAAAAGAAACAAATGTCTTATTATCTATTCAAAGTTCAAGAACTTATTAAATTCATTTTCAAATTCATACAAAAATGTGCAGACATAGGAAGATACATCCATTAAATAATTTATTCATAAGTTTTCTAGTGCATAAAAGCTACAGTAAGTAGGAAACTTATCAATCATTCATGGATGAATATTAGGCTTGGAACAAAATAGGCTTCGATGAGATGAGAACGGAGTGAGGGTGAACAACAAAGGGCGAACAATGAAGCTTGCATGTAGTAGTAGTTGGGGAACCCTATGGAGGGTTCTAGAGGAGGGAGCTCCACTCCCTCCTTCAAGGAGGTTGTGGCCAACAGAGGCAAGAAACCTCTAGAAAATGCTAAAGGAACTAGGGAGGAAGGGAAAATAAATATGGAAGAAGAAACAGAAGAAGCCATAAATAAGGAAAAGAATGTCACAAAAGACAAAGAGACAAAAGACAAAAAATAGGGAACTAAAGACAAAAAACAACAAGGACCCTGGAAACCCAAAGCAGAGATAACACCCAGGGCCACTTTAAATGATCCAGCTATTCAAGCGTACAGAGAGCTCATGCAGGCATATGCCAACATCTATAAGTTCATGTGTCTATTATCCACTAAAAAAGCTTTACAATCATGGATTAAATACCACTGGAAACCTTAAGGGAGCATAGTTGTACATATTGGGTCTAAGGGATTCTTTACGATGTTGTTCACGAATATTGAAGACAAGGACAAAATATTTGAAGGAGGGCCTTACTTCTATGCTAGAGCGGGACTCTACATTAGACCATGGAGGATGAATTTTGTTCAAGAAAGTGAAACCTTTACTTCAGTTCCGATATGGGTAAGGCTCTATTCTCTACCTCTTGATTACTGGCAAAACGAATCGTTAGCTGTCATAGGCAATAAACTAGGTAGATATGTTAAAGCCTCTAAAGCCACTAGAAGGGGAAAATATACCCCCTTTGCTAGAATATGTGTGGAAATGGATCTATCAGGAGCTCTACCGGATGAGGTGATGTTTGATGTTTATGATGAAGAATGAGTGCAAACAAAAGACTATGAGCACATTTCGTTCAGATGTCGCAAATGTCATGAACATGGACAGCTTTTCAGAGACTCTCCACTCAACAAAGAAGGAAAGAAGAGCAAAAATAACACAATGAAAGAAATAGACAGCTTCCAGAAAGTGGTTAGTCGAGGTTAAGGAGGTAAAAGAGGACCGAAACAACCTCAAGACAAAGGAAAATAGTCCAGGGAGAATAGATTCCTAGTGCTTCAAGAAGAGTAAGAGATCACAAAAGAAGATCAAACAATGGAAGGAAGTACTGTAGAAAAGGAGAAAGAAGAAAAATGGGAACAAACACAAAATTTTGAGTATCAGAAAGAAGCTACAATGAGTGATTCTAAACAAGAAATGGATCAAGAAATGACCCATAATGAAATGGACCT
Source organism: Pinus taeda (assembly GCA_000404065.3). Lineage (NCBI taxonomy): Eukaryota > Viridiplantae > Streptophyta > Pinopsida > Pinales > Pinaceae > Pinus > Pinus taeda. The sequence goes on from APFE031246180.1 coordinate 39,096, forward strand.
GGAGGATCATGAACTACAAGAAATTCTTGACAAAGAAAACCTAGATCTAGAAGGGTTCTTAATGCAGGGAACCACAAGAGGAGTGGATTCATTACCTCAAGAAAAGCTCAACATAATAAAATAGTTGTTTCTATGGAAAACACAGGCTAAAGCATTGGAAAGAGGAAAAACTAGTGATAAGCAGGACAACAGAGGTGTGAAAACGATGAAAACTACTATGGGACTAGCCATTAGAAACTGAGGCAAGAAAAGAGGGAGGAAAAAGAAGAATGAACTCTTGATGGAGTGTGCAAAGATAATGATTGATTAAGGTAACATGAAAGATCTAGCTAGCTACTCCTTTACAAATCTTTAATAATGAAGTTCACATCTTGGAATTTTAGAGGTATAGGGAGAAGGAGAATGCAAAGAATGCTTAGTAATAGAATGAAACAATAAACACTGGATATAATTTTCATCCAAGAAATGGAATGTTCCATTCAAAAATTAAAACAAATTCATAGCAAATAGCTCAGCAGATTTGAGTTTCTTGAAGTCAAAGTAGATAATATAGTATGGGGAATACTCACCTTATGGAACCCCCACAAATTAGGCATTCTGGATGCTGAGGCTTCCAGAAATTATTTATCAGTTGTTATTCAACTGGTAGGAGAAAGGGACACCTTTCTGGTCACAAACGTATATGGCCCTCAGAGAATAGATGACATACTCAGGTTTCTAGATTCCCTGGTGGATCTCAGGGACAAACATGCAAATATACCCTAGATCATGGGACAGGATTTCGACATGATCAAATCTCTTTCAAAGAAAAATGGAGGAACAAGAGCTCTAAGTAAAGAATCCTTAGCTTTCCAATCCTTTTCAGACAATATGAATCTTGTTGACACTAATTGGAATATTGGCCTCTTTACTTGGAATAACAAAAGACTAGGAGGTTCCCATGTTGCTCTACGTTAGACAGATTCCTCATCTCTAAAAATCTTATGTTGACAGATAAAGAGGTAACAGCGCAAGTTCTTCCCTTTGGAGGCTCAGAACACTGGCAAATTTAGTTGGAGATTAAGGGTATAGGCTATCCTAGGAACAAACCCTTCAGATTTGAAAATATCTAGCTGTCACACCCAGACTTCATCAGAAACGTTGAAAAATGGTTGTCAGAAGATTTGCAAATTCAGAGGACTCGAATATACCTTCTTCACAAAAGACGAAAGCACATCAAGTTCTGGCTTAAAGAATGGAACAAGAATGATTTTGGCAATATTTTTTAGGAGAAAAAAGTGGTTGAGATCAAAATGCAGGTTTTAAGGAAGGCTTCGATAAAGGCATTAGTGATGAATCGGATAAACATTTTCAAGAATGGGAGAATCTATCTAAACAAGAGGAAATATTCTGGAGACAAAAGTCCAGAGTTGATTGGCTCAAAGAAGGAGAGCATAACACTATTTTTTTTCATAGAACCAACATGGCCAATAGAACTCCCAACAGAATCTCTTTGATCAAGAATGAGGAGGGGGAGCTTCAGATCTCCGATGAATCTATAGAAACTGTGTTAGTCCACAACTTCCAAGGTATAACCCAAGAGAACAATTCAGATAGAAAGTAATTCATCAGGGACGTAACTAGCAATATACCAAAACTAGTGTCCAGAGAGGACAATTTCAACCTTAATAGACCAGTAATGGAGGTGGAGCTTAGTGAAGTCCTCAAAGAAATGTAAAATGGTAAAGCACCAGGCCTAGATGGTTTTAATGTGGACTTATTCAAAGTGTGCTGGAATATTGTTAAGTATGACATTTTGAATGTGGTGGAGGACTCCAGGTTAAATAAAACCATTCTAAAAGTGCTCAATACTTCCTTCATCGCCCTGATCCCCAAACAGGAAATTTCTCATACACCAGATAAATATAGACCCATAGCCCTATGCAATGTAATCTATAAGATTATATCCAAGGTTGTGGCTAATAGACTCAAACCTTTGCTTTGACAACTTCTTGATAACATCATTCAAGCCCAAGAGGTGGTGCACTCATTAACAAGAAAGAAGCAGGCGGGCATGATCATGCAATTGGATATTTTCAAAGCTTATGACAAGGTAAACTAGACCTACATAAAGAAAATGTTGATTCCTTTTATATTTGACCATAATTGGGTCAGATGGGTTATGGCATTGGTGACCTACTCTAATTTTTCTATATTAGTTAATGGCTCTCCCTCAGAGATTTTCAGTCCTTCAAGAGGCCTCAGATAGGGAGACCTGCTCTCTCCCTTAATTTTTATCATCATTATGGAAGGGCTGATTAGGGCTATAAAGTAGGTGAAAGAAACAGGAAAGATTAAAGGTCTGCAGCTAACTGAAAATGGGTAGGCCCTGACTCACCAACAATTTGTAGATGATACCATGTTACAAGGAATCCCCACAGTCAAAGAAGCTACAACCTACAAAAAAATTATGAATCTCTTTGCCTTGGCTTTAGGTATAGGAGTAAATCTCTCTAAATCAAAAATCTTTTTCTTCAGTACCAATATTGCTATTCAGAAAAATATCTCCAAAATTCTAGGCTTTCAAAGGCATTCCCTTCCTTCAAAATATTTGGGAGTTCCTCTGACTGCTAGACCAATGCTCAAAAGCATTTGGGAACCTTTGATCAATAAGTTTGTTATGAAACTAGCTCACAAAAAGATAGAAAAGATAGATCAATGCCTTAGAATTCAACCTCTACCAGGGGGTAACATCCTTTACATTACACAAATGAATGATTCCTTGATGAGTCAAATGACAAAACCTCCTTTCTATATATAGGAGTCTAAGGAGTCACAATATAACACAGCCGATCTAACAATAATTATATAAAGGCACAAAAATAACAATAAAGGGATTCTATGGGGCACAGTAATAACAATATGGGGACAATAGGGGAACAACAATATTAATAAGGGATACAACTACAATAGAAATGGGGTAATCACTAGTATTATAGGGACCTAATATGCCCCTCTCCTTCAAAAAAGTGTTGTCCTCAACGCTTGAGTAGTCATGGATGCTTCTGTATAAAATTCTCATCCTCCCATGTGGAATCTTCAGCGGTTATGTTCTTCCACTTGATGAGATACTCTGAAATTGATCGATTTTGTAGCTGTCCAGTTCTTGTTTCTATGACTGCTTCTAGTTCCAATATATTTTTTCCTTCCTCATCACAATCTTTGTAGAATAATTTCTTCTCAGCACACTTATGACCTTTAGTGTATTTGATGTCACAACTGTAACAAAGCCCTTTTGGTCTTTTTGCTTCCAATTTTTGTGGTGTCAACCTTATAGGTTGTGGAAAAGTAGGGGCAACAAAACTTCCATCTTTATAGTTGTGAGTGGTATGCTTCCTGGTAGCCATAATTTTTCTTTCCATTTTTCTTACTAACCTGAATGCCTTCTCTAATGAATCAGGTTCCCAAACGTGAACATCATGTTGGTTATTATCTCTTAGAGTCCCTATGAACACATCAATCCTATGCTCCTCTGGATTATTTTCTACCCTTATGTTCAATTTTTGGAACTCCTCAATGTGCTCCATTATTGAACCCTTTTGTTTGAGACCTATCAATTGGCTAAACAAAGTGTTGCTTTTTGTATCCTCATAATGTGCTGTCAATTATTCCATTAAAATTGCCTAAGTGATAATTTGTTTACGAGAGAAAATCTATTGATACCATACAAACTGATTTGTTTCCAAATATAAAGTTGCAATATGTACCTTTTGTGTGTTTTGCACATTATTGAGATCGAAAATATGCTACATCTGTAATATCCATGTTGCGGGATCCTCACCATCAAATTTCCTCATATCAATTTTTGGGATATGGTGGGTCTACAATCCAACAATAGAGTCTATGAAATCATGATTAAAATTTCTTTCGTTCGCATCATGAGTTTCCTTTACTACCCTTTCACCATTAGTAAGTATTTCTTGTAGAAAATTTGTCAAATCTATCTTCAAATCTGCCATGCCTGTCTTCAAATTTGTGTTCAAATCTATCTTCAAATTGTCCATATTAGCTTCCATGCCATTTATCTTAGCTTCCAAACCATTTATCTTAGCTTTTGTTAGCTTTTGTGAGAGTGGCATTTGTTGCACTTGGTCTTGTAATTTTGATATATCATATAGCATTTCTTCCTCTTCTTCATGAGTCATGCTAGAGCTTTTAGGTTGCTTACTAAGTGCTTTAATTTTATTTCCTCGGGGCATTAGTTACTGATAATAATTCTCTACTACACCCTTTGATTTCCTTCAAAATATTTTTTCAAACCAAGCTTAAGCAAGAATTTAAAAAAATCTACACACCTTTTTTCACTTTGTAGGAGCTCGATATTGCGTATGATGTATCTATGTAATTTTGGATCATCCAGTTTTTAAATTACAACCTGAAGTAGCCCTCTATGTCCTCTTTTTAATGCCACCAGTCTAATCCAAATTGGATTCTCCAAGGAAGAGTTATGCCAAATCTCCCATAGTGACTTGATTATATACTAGTTCAGTAGAGGGAAATTGTACAATGTGCCATGTATCCCTGCTTCGACCTTTGGCTCTAAAAAATATATACAAGAAACTATAATCCATCCTCTTTCTGTACCTTCTTATGAAATTTCAATTTGATGCTCAAAGCGAAAGTGATGATGATTTTCCCCAGGTCACCTGTTTTGATTGTAATTCAGGAGTCTGCAAAAAGACCAACTTCCTCAGAGCATATCTCCGCAAATATAGCATGAAAATATTTGAAATTTAGACACGAGTTTTAGTGTGATTTCACCTAAAATATGTTTTGTTTTGCTTCTAAATGTCATAGAAAAAAGTTATAGTGAAAATGCCACGATGACCTATTTGGAGCAGCGAAACCCTAGAATCCAAATGTTATGAAACCAACTTGCAAAAAGATCGAAAAGATAGATCAACGCCTTAGAATTAAGCCACCTCGAGGGGCCAACCTCTTTTACAGTACAGAAATGAATGATTCCTTGATTATTCAAATGAAAAACCCTCCTTTCTATATATAAGAGTCTAAGGAGTCACAATATAACCCAACCGACCTAACAATAATAATATAAAGGCACAAAAATAACAATAAAGGGATTCTATGGGGAACAGTAATAAAAATATGGGGACAATAGGGGAACAACAATATTATTAAGGGATATAAATACAATAGTAATGGGGTAATAACTAGCATTATAGGGACTTAAAAAAGTTGCATAACAAAGTCAGTAAATGGACCATCAGATCTTTAAATCTTGCTAGCAGGTTAGTCCTTACTAAAGCTATTCTGCAAGAAATCCCTATTTTTATGTTATTTGCCCTCCCAGCTCCAAAAGGAGTCCTTCAGGAATTTAGAAATATTCAAATAAAATCCCTCTGGGGCAAGGAGGAGTCTAGGAAGAAATGGGCCTTAGTGTCATGGGGGAAAATGTGTAATCCCAAGAACCATGCAGGGCTAGGTTTGGATGATTAGGAGATACTCAGCAAAGCTCTAGAGGCCAAACTTTGATGGTGTTGGGTTTAGCATCTAGAGACTCAATGGGAAAATATCTGGAAAGAAAAATATGCTAGCTCCTGGCAAAATAGTGATCTCATAAGAATTTCAGGAAATATAAAGGGCTCATATATCTAGAACAAAGCATGGGAGAATAGAAGACTAGTATAAGAAAACAACTTCTGGGAAATTAGGGAAGGAAATCTTTCTCTTTTCTGGGAAGACAAGTGGCAACAAGAGTCAATTCTATTAAAAGAAGACTTCATGGATCTTAAGCAGGTGTCAAATTCCTAAGGATTAATTAGGGTAAAGGACTTATGGAATCATTATCATCATACGGAAAAGTGGAGAATCTAGAGAAACATCGATTCCAGAGATAACAATCTCCTGAAAACAAAAGCAGAGGAGCTTAGGAAAATAGTGGAGCAAAGGAATATCTTAGTTGCAGAGGGACAAGATCAACTAAGATGGGGTAACAACAAAGAAGGAACCTTTAATCTTAAGGAAGCAAAAGGCTTTCTCCTTGAGCTAGATCCCCAGGTTCCGGAAAAAATCTGGCAAAAGGGTAGATGAAAATCAAACTATTCATGTGGTTGGTTTATCGCAACAAAATACTAACTTGGGACAACATCAGGAAAAGGTGTGTTTAGGGGGCTCCAAGATGTGAGCTCTCTGAGGCTCAAGAAGAAACTATGGAAAATTTACTCAACAGATGCATTTTCACTTCCTGGTTATGGGACATTTTTACTACAATCTTTCAAAAATTTGATAGAGATAGAGGGAGCATTAATAATACCCTCACCAATTGGAGAAGAAATTTTTCAGATTATGAAATTCTCAGCTCAACGTGGGCTCTTACTCCAAGCTTCATTATATGGAATGTTTGGAAGGAGAGGAACAAAAGAATATTTAAGGATGAAAAGATGCCCCCACAACGCCTATTAGAAATAATCCTAAAACAACTCAAGGAGATTGTGGGAACCACAGTTCACAACTACCCTAAAAAACCTCCCTCAAATTTAGATTTAAAAATTCTTAGGTAGTTGGGGTCGCAGGGGCTCACTCCCCTAGGCCTTGACAGGAAGGTTATTTCTATGGATATAGAGAAGGAATTCTGGCATCCTCCTCCAAAAGGCTATTTAAAATACAACATTGATGGGGCTTCAAAAGGGAACCCAAGAATAGCTAGGTATGGTGGTGTCCTTAGAAATGCAGAGGGAAGTATTATATCCATCTTCCATTTCCATCTAGGTACAACCACCAACAACATGGAAGAAATAATGGCTATGACGCAATGCCTGGATTTTCTGAGTCAAGACAATTGTTTCAATGTTATGATAGAATTGAATTCTGAGTTAACCATCAACACAGTGCAAAATATAAATAATGGAATTGTGTCGGAGAAAGTCTCTAAACATTGGAATTAATTCGGGTCTTCCAAAGAATTCAAAGCCATCTTCAGGGCCTTCGCACTGTCAGTTTCCACCATGTTCGTAGAAAGACTAATAAGCTGGTGGATCTTTCAGCCAACCAATGGGTCAGCTGCACAGAGAATAAGGTGTCGATAAAGTGGTAGGAGTTGCGTCCAGGCAGATTGAAAGCTCTATGTTGTGAGCAAGTGGAAGAAGACAGGAAAGTGTTTAGAAACAAAGACATGGAGGCCAAATAGAATTGAATTTTCCCCTAAATGTGTCACCAATATCGGGTATACTATTCTTTGGGAGGAAGAAGACCACATCTGGTTGCTCATAATCTAGGAGTAAGTGAGATGAAGATCTCAGTTCATCGGGGGCAACAAATTGAATCCCTAAAGTCTTCGTCCAATGGGAAGCCTCTAATCTTTACAAGGTTCCAGGTTTAGGAGAGGGAGATTAATAGGCGCAAGAAGAACCTTGTTTTGTCTGCAGCCATATTTTTCAGAAATCGGGGTCTCGACATGTAAAACCACCTCCTAAATGATTTTCAGCTGATCGCACCGCTTTCATGTGGAAAACGGTTTTCGCGATTTCGCAGCGATACCATTCAACCTACAACACGTGGTAGGTCGAGGGTCCTAAAGACTACCCTTTTTTGCACACTAATGGTGGACCATCTTGTCTGGTGTGATATCATTCTCATCCATAGGATTTAGTCAAAGGGGATCAACGGTTGAGATTGATCATTCATCTTTGTGGGGCAAAACCACTAAACTTCTATCTTTTTGGGCTGAGCGATATCCCTCCTCAGCCGTTAATATTATTGCTTTTTTTGGACAACTAAAATGGTTCGTGCTTTTCTGGGAGTGGGCCAGTGGGAAAGTTCCCGGGTTTTCAGGGTGCTAGGTGTTATTTTTGTTGGTTGTTCCTTGGGTTCTGGTATTTTGTTGTAAGGCTAGGACGTTTAGCCCTTGGGGGCTTGAGATTTTCTTTATTTTCTGATTCTTTGGCGTCAGGTGGACATTTGTAAAAATTGTACACTATTTTTCGGCTTAATGAAATAGAAGGATCCACACTTGCTTTAGCAAAAAAAAAGTAGGAAACTTACTTTAATAATTTGTATGCACAAAAACTACATAGATTGAAGTCTTGAAAAACAATTTGCATGTGTGCAATCTACAAACTACATCCATTGAGGCCTCTTGAAAAAAACTTTGCAAGCATACAATCTACAGCCGTTGAGGCCTTTTAACAAACAATTTGCAAACATGCAATCTACATCCATTGAGGCATTTTGTCAAGCGCTTGGAAGCCACAATCTCTTAAAGAAATTTGACATGAATATAATATTCCCACTCAACCTATTTATCTCATAAAAATTATATATTAATTCTTCAAATGATAAAATATCAAAACAGTGACCAAATCATCTTATTGTTTCACCCAAAACTTGACAACAGACACACACAATTGGAAATAGTAATGTACAAAATCACCCTGATTTACGATCTGGGTTTTGAAAACTGTTATTTGGTAATTAGATTGGGGGTTATAGGTCTTGTAGGCACAAATACCACCTGATGTTTTCCTTAATCAGTACGAAACCACACATAGATGCATTTTTAAAAACTAGCAAATATGTTAACTTCAGGCATTTCATTTACAATTTTTTTCAGATAGGTGGCATAAAAGCTTGAATATATAGCTATAGAACACAAATAACAACCATAATTAACTTATAATTACTTATGTATTGTCTAAATTCCTTTCAAAATCATTCCATCCATTGTAAGTGAATTGAAGGGCTTTCAGATTCATCAAACACTATTTTCATTCAATCATTCCTACAAGCCCATGGAAAGCATCTTCAACTATTGCAATACATAATAATTGAAAATTACCTCGATGATTCTCTTTAAAACTCTTGTCTTCCATCTTGTTTTTTTTAACATTTTTATTTCAACGGCTGATCTAGTGAATCCTCCGCATATATTTTAAGTTTTCATGTATTTCATGCGCTCGTAGGCTGCAAGTTAACACTTATTCATGCATAATAATAAATATAATAATAGAATTTCTCATTCATGGATTTTTTCAAACACTTTGCAAAATATCCTGAAACACTTTCTAAAACATGTCTCTAATTACTTGAAACAAAACCGTAACTCATGAACTCTTACCCAAGTCCTTTGGAATTTCTTTATTGCCATTACCTTCAGCAATATTTTTCTTTCCTTTCTCAAATGCTACAATACCAATGTTAGTACAGTAGGCTACACCAATAATAATTCCATAACATCTTGAGATCTAAACGTACATCCATATAGATCACTCTTAGTCTTCATTTTTAACTGTCCAATAAAATTCCAAATAACATGAGCTTAACAATTTAAATTTCGACTTTTTATCTTATGCTAAAACTATACTATAATTTTAGGACAATAAAAATTATACCTGAAGAGATATTCAACTCCAATCACTGAGAACATGATCCATCTTTGATTCCTTGACCAACTCATTTGATCCATCTAGTTTTCCACCCAACCATATCCAAGGACAACATCTCCCCCTAGAACCCCCAAGTTGTAAGAGCTCATAAGCAATTCAAAAATATAGTAGTAGAGAGATATCCAAGGCAAGTTGAGGAATATAAGTTTCACTTCCTCCCAACACCACTCACATTGGTCAGCTCCACAAGGTAAAGCTACTTAGTAATTTAGTTTAGGAATTTCAAAATCATTTTGAAAGCAATTGACTACTCTCTAAGTCTCTCACTCTCATAATATTTTTCAAATATCTCCAACTCTTGGTATCACAATGCACTCCCCCCTCTCCCTAAGAAAGAATACATGAGATACATATATAGGAGGAGAGAAAAATTCTTGTCATAAAGGAGGACTAATATGCATGCATTGTATTCCATTTAGAGAAGTGTAAATCATTCCATTTAGGAGAGGAAAGCATGCCTTCGTTAAGTAGAGTGTAACTTATACATTAAAGAGAGTTTAAGAGGAATATTTTATGACATGTCTTTAATGAGTCTAAGAGGAATATGCCACTCTTTGGTGTCTACATAAAATAGAGTGTAATGCATTATTAAAAGAGAAATATTTACATAGCACCATGAGAGTCATCGAGAGAGTTGTGAAGTGATTGAAGAGATGAAGGTGACTTGTAATTCCCTTTTAATAATAATATAAAAGATAATAATAATATTAATAATATTGAGGATTAGGTTGATCTTGAACTATGAGGATCAATTAATGATAAGTTAAGTGATTTTCCTTCAACTATACTTGATTTCCAATTTATGCAAGGTGATTTACTATTTTTGGAAAGTCATGCTTGAGATGTTAGACATGACTTTCTATTTTTCGAAAGACACCCTAGGATTGTTAGAAATAAGGTTTTACTAAGGAAATTCATCACTGAGTTTCCCATGAGTGGTAATTTTCATCCGGAGAATAGGGATTCCACACCCCTATTGCATGTATCTCCGAGCCTTAGTAGATTGCAGACTCTGCACCCTAATCTAGTTTAAAGATTCGAGATTCCACACCTTGATATTTCTAAATATTCAGGACTCCGTGACCTAAACATTTTATTATAGACACAAGAATCCACATCTTTATCTTTCATGGATTTACGACTCGGCGCCCTAATTCCCATGGCTTCTCATATACTTTGCTTTGAGACTCCATGCTTCACCTTAAGGTATTGATTGTCAGCTCATACCCATCTCATGGTTCGTTGGAAAGGCATTGTTCCAAGACCTGGGCACATCACAACCTCGTAGATCAAAGGAATCAAGGAATTTCATAATTAACTTATTCACGTTTTACCAAATGTTGTGCATGACTTCCACAACCATTTGGTTCTAGAGAAATGACTACCGCAACCATTTAAAAATTGAACATCCTTGTTTGAAAATAGCCATGTCCCCTATCATATCCCACTCAATACAAGATTGAGCATATAATAATATAAATCATGTATCATCCATAAATCATAATTAAACATATGCTCCACATAACCATGATCATATGTGGATCTATGTGTCAATCCTAAATTGTGATCCATGTCATAGACCTATGCCCAAAATAGGAAACCCAAAGAGAAAACATCGATAATGCGATCTTAACCAAAATCAATTATTATACACACAACCATAGATATTATCCTAAGCACACAACTACTATGTGATCCAAACGAGGTATATAGCATATAGGCATGTACATAAGTCTATCATTCATAATATTATATCATTATATCAATATCACCCTCTCTAAGTGTCATCAAAGCTATCTAACCAAGAAGGGACACTACATATCCCACTGCCTTCATGTAACCATAAATTTTTGGTGAACATAATTTAATCTATTGTGGTGGAAATTTTCTTCTGAGGAAATCAATGAAGTTAGAATCTAGTAAGAATCATGAAATATATTGATAGTGATGCACAACATTTACGCATGCGAAAGTTGAAAGGTGATTGAATGGACAAACCTACTTACCACCGTTGTTAGGACTTTGAGTTGGTGAGTGCCCGTGACCTCCCACCAACACGAAGAGAGTAAAAAAACCAAACTCACTAATTGGTGTGTTTAACCAAATGGGTGTGTGATGGGCGAGTAACCCATAGGTGGTGCATTTCACCAACGGGTGTAGTGGCCATAGTGACAGGTATGCCCATAGTGGTGAACGACCGTGCAACATTCATAGGGGCATGTGAATGAGCATGCAGATGATGAGTAAAATTGAGTGTGCAAAGTGGCAAGGGCATGTGAGGGTGTCCATTCGAATGAATGTGATAGGTTGTGCGAGGGTGTTAGAGGGCTTCCACCCAAACGAACGAGTGTAGTCGTGTGAGGGTCTTTGAGGGTATTTAAGAAAATGGGTCAGTTCAGCTGAATGAAGTGAGGGTGTTTGAGGATTTTGACAAAACAAGTTGGATCAGATGACTGATTGAACATATGGGTCATTTAAGAATTATTTTGGGAAAATTACCATATATATTGAATGGAGGGAATTCATTCAAGGGCATCAACACAACCAAATTTTAGAAGGAATATCGGTTTGAAGAGTTCAGGTAACTTAGGTGAACTAAAAGGTGTCTGAGGGCGCAATAGGGCAGGTGCTCACATGCACAGGTAGAACAACCTTTCTTAAATGATTTTTGAAAAGCGCTAAATGAGTTTGATAGATGAGGTTTTTGAACAAGTTTGGCATGAAGGTTGTTGAATGAGTTCTGAAATGATTCAAAAGAAAATTATGAAATGAGCTGAATGAAGTGCTAAACAAATTATTGAATGAAGATTTGAATGATTTTTCATCACAAATAGGTGGTCTGAACGAAACACGTTTTTGGCACAAATGGGTGGTCTAGACGATATGATTTTTCTACATGACATGACACATGGGTAGGTTGCATGAGCTAGCACATGGGTGGGTTGCTCGATCCGACACGAGGGAATAGGCTGCATGATAGGTTTGGGATTTAGCCAATTAGTGTGGAGGGTTTGATGACATGGGTAGAAAGTTGGGCAAGCCTGCACGACAAGCTGCATAGACTGGTGCATTGTGGTAGATTGTAACACAATTGTAGTTTATTGTAAACTTGTAAAATAATTGTGCAGAAGATTTTATAAGTGATTAGGAAGAATTACTTAAGAGTTTCCCCTCCCTTCATCAATGTGTGTAAATTGATGTTTATTTTTGTTTGATGGTATTACAAATGTTATGAAGTAAATAAATGAATTGAAGTATAAGTGTTCATTTTTTCTGCATTATTGAAGAAAGTGAACAATTAATGAAAAATTGGTTACATGTTGGTGTTAGGAGGAGTCCGAAAATTGTAGTAGTTGTGAAAAGAAAAGACTGGTCAGTGTTGCACCATTACCATAAGTGGAATTTGAGTTGCCACTAGTGTTCGGTCATGACAGATGGTATCAGAGCCCATTTTGCAGAAAGTGGGCTTTGTAGAAATTCAAGTAGTTGGTCATAGTGTCACATAAGGGAAGTTTGGTTTGGGAAAAGGCACACTAAGGGCCCGAGTCAATCTAAATTAAGAAAGAGTATTGTGAGAGACTTGTGAAAATCTTGTACATGTTGAAATGGATGAAGGAAGAAATACCAAGAATTCAAGTTGAACTTGATGTCTTGGAAGAGAATGTAAAAGAGAGCTTATTCAACTTGGATGGGAAATTGAGCAGTATGGAATTGTTGATTGTGATGAAAATGAAGTTGTGATGTTTGAAGAAGGATATGTTGTAGATATGTCAGTGAAAGAGGAAGAACATGGTGCAATGGAACTTGCCCAAGTTGAACTAGATTCATGCACATTGAAACTATTCAAGGAAGGAGGCACTAACATGGAGAGACCTCGTGTAAATGTAAGAATTGTTATGACTTGAATTTCAATGAAGCTTTTGGAATATGGGACATATTTTGGGATCAGAAAAGGAAGTGTTTGTTTTCCAATGTGATGGGTTGTAATTCCTTGGATGATTACAATGAGACCTTGTCCATTGGGGAAACAACGAACATTGTGTGTTGTAGGACTTGTTGGGGCAATTTGTGGCCTTGTGGTAGAAGGTGCAGATGCCTATGACAAGGGTGGAACATCATATATTTTGCACTTGTTGAGTAATCCTTAGCCAAATGGAGAATTATCTAACTGCCAAACATGAATCATGGATAGAACGATGGGAGGGCAGACCATAGTGAAGAGGATATGATACACATGACTTGGATAGAATTCTTCATTGCATTTTTGTTGATGATAAGAAGCAGTCTTGGGAAAATGTTTAGTGAAGGAGACATTGATGAAGGAAGGGATGTGCAAAGTGGATAACGTTCCTCCCACATCTACTCAAATAACCAACCAGCTAGGGTAAACATGCAATGAGAGGCCACTATGATATGATTCAACATCCTATGTCATGTTAAGGAAGTGGAACTAATGGAAACACACCATAAAAACATTCAACATCAACTTGAAGACCCTTAGGAACTAATCCAACACTTCACACAACTTTCCCTTGGGTCCCACTGAAATTTTGGACAAATTAAGATATAGTCACTATCATGCTATAGGCATGACAGCAACTAGAAACCTAGAGTCTCTCTCACATGCTTTCTTGCCAACATCCAGAGACTCTTTTAGTCGGTTTTATGTGAGTGTTCCCTGAATTTGAGCCACCTTTTCAGCCTTAGAACCCAGGTCATTGCCCAGAACTTCATGATGCCTTTAGAATAGTAAAATAGCATTCAAATTATACTACTCAAGAAAATACTTGATTAAGACCTATATAGGAGCAGTACTAGCCATGACAAGAAGCATTGATGTGTCAACACATTAACTCCCATTCCACAAATTAGACCATAGATACATTGTTCATTCATATAAAAGGATAAATATCATGAGAGCCATACATAGTTGATATCATAAAACATATACATAAATAGCATAATAGGGATAGAAATATCGATGAACTCACCACCATATGAAGCTCATAGAATCTAGTATAATGCTCATAGAAATACAACAAGACATAATCTCTTATTGATGATGCAAAATTCAACCTCGGATGGGACTTCCATGTTCCACCCGAGCATAATGTAACACCCACCTCTGAGGTGTACCCAAAGTAACCATGTCAACTGGGGCTTTACCATCATCAAGGTGCCCCATCAAGATTTGTTCTATTGGAGAAAATATATGTGTATTTTGTCTTAGTCCTAGAAATTTAGATATTGCATGAAGTATCATTGGTAGAGATTTCCACGAATTTGATTAGTAACCATAAGGAAGCATAATTATATGGTCGTTGTGAGTATTACCCACAACCATGGCTTGTAGGATTTCAAGGACTTTGCCTCTGTTGGAAAAAAACTTGTCAATTGAGCATGTTCCCAATAAAAGGAAAAATTCTAAAAGTTGATCCATGCACCGATTACAAGTCACGCACCATCTCAAAATAGTTGAATGATTTTTAGTGATTCTAATTTTGAATTGATCATTGAAGACACGTAGCAAGCTAGGATCTAAAGCAAAGATGCTAGATAAAATTTCAATAATATAGTTTCCCAACTCGTACATGTAACTCTTGTGAGAATTGGGAAGCGACTTAAACTGGATGTTTTGTGTTGTAGTCTGGATACTCTTTGTGACTAAAGCACCATACTTATCCACTAGTGCTCCATTATTGATATATGATTTTTCCTCTACGATGTAACCATACCATAAAATATTAAAATAATGCATTCAATAAGTCTAACATGAAAATTTTCAATACAGCGTAACCCATATTTGACACATCTTGATGCATTGTTTACAATACACATAAAGCATTATTTCATGGCTCTAAAAAGAGAAACACAATCAGCCGATGGATTAAGACACATATAATTCCCTTACCAAAGGACTTGAAAGAAATCAATAAAGAAATGTTCTTCCAAAATTTTACTAAGAGGCATAGAGGCTAACACAGGTAGCAGAAAAGTATATGATACCTGCTGTGACCCATAGCAGCTAGGTCTATGAAAAAACCATACTCAAGATAATATGAATTTATGAAAAGGAGCAACCCTCCAAGCAGTGGAACATCACATCGAACATTAACAACAAGTCCTCCAACTCTTAAAGGATAACCTCGTGTTGGCACAAAATAGAATGAAACAACAGGCAGATCAAAATTGCAGCGAAAGAAGTTTTGATATAGGTTATTGGGTATTCCTACGGCTACAACCATATAAACAAATGTCCCTCAAGCAAGCTAAGAAGGATAATAAATTATCACCAAAGTATTATGGTCTGTACAACGTGTTGTAAAAGATTGATACTGCGGCATACAAATTGGAGCTTCCTACAACGTCTCGAGTGCACCCATTTTTCCATGTTTCATGTTTAAAGAAGGTTATAGGCAACAAGCTCCTAGTTCAAAAAATATTGCTAGAACTTGACGAGGAAGGAAAAATTATATCGGACCCGGAAGCAGTCATAGAAACAAGAACTCGATAGCTATGAAATCCTTCAATTACAGAGTATCTCATCAAGTGGAAGAACTTATCCGCTAAGTATTCCACATGGGAGGGTGAGAATTTTGTACAGAAGCATCTAGAACTACTCAAGCGTTGAGGACAACACTTTTCTTGAAGGAGAGGGGCATGTTAGGTCCCCATAATACTAGTGATTACCCCATTACTATTTTTGTTATATCCCATATTAATATTGTTGTGCCCCTATTGTCCCCATATTTTTATAGTTGTGCCCCATAGAATCCCTCTATTGTTATTTTTGTGGCTTTATATTATTGTTGTTAGGTCGGCTGGGTTATATTGTGGCTCCTTAGACTCCTATATATAGAAAGGAGGTTTTTTCATTTGAATCATCCAAAATTTTTTCATTTGTGTAATGTAAAGGAGGTTGCGCCCTCGAAGAAGCTGAATTTTAACGCGTTGATCTCTCTTTTCTATCTTTTTGTGAGCTGGTTTCATAACACAATATCCTTTGTACCAATCAAAACGGAACCAATCAATCACATTTCATAATGTTGTAACCAGAATACAGTAAGAGTAACGAGAACACAAGGCAGAACCCAGAACACTACAACAACAAATAGAAGTAGCTAAAGAATATTTTATGAGGTATACGCTACTTCAATGTGTTGAACTTGTGTGCATACGCACTTTTCTCAAGGCGAACCTACGTAAAGATCTGCAAACCAAATTTAAGATGTATAAGTTGTTTTGATATGCAGAAACAACGTGTATACATGCCTTTGCTAAAGTGAACCTGCATACAGATTTAAAATTGATGATTTAAAATTTAGAATAATTCTAGACATCAGTTATACCCAAATCATCACATTTACAGATTAAACCATGTGGTAGTTATTCAGATAAAATATCAAAACCACACAAAGATACTTCACTTCAAGCCTTAAGATCTTGACGTATGATTAGATATTATCCTTCATCAAGTGCTAAGGTTCATCCATCATTTAGATCCAGCTATACACCATAACCTAATAACATGTATTATGGATCTTGTTTTTCATCAGATATTCAATACTTAAGTGTTTTTGCCTAATGATATTCTCCTGCTTTTATAGTCTTAGGACTTACTCAATACCATGAGAAAAACCACTTAGAACCAATTCCTTGCACTAAATACCTAGGGTCAACACTTCAGACAAGATACCTTGGACCAATACCATGGATCAAAATACCATGGACCAAATACCTTGGACCAAAACTAAGTTTTCAATCATGTACGTGTCTTTCCTTGCATGTCTACACTATACGTGCCTCTTAGTCTGCGAACCCATGTGTACACATGACTTGGTCAATGGGGAACCTACGTATACCTCTCTTTCTTCATTCTTTGAATATGATCTGTGATTTGTCATTTGAGTGAGTTGCCATCAAGGATAACACTTGTGTCTATGTCATAATGTCATCAATCTCCCCCTTTGGATTTGATGGTAACCCCACTTCACTCTCCCCCTCTGTTATCAAGGGCGAAGGGTTATGTTCCCCCTGAGTACATTCTAAATTCTATGATATGTTAAAGTGTACTGATTGAGCTCCATGCTCGAGTCCATGCTCCCCCTGAGTATAGGCAAGGTTTGCAAAACAATCTTCTAAAAGATGTACACGACTCTATACATAGATCATAAATCACCTTCCTATTGCCAATGACTCATACATACATCCATCTCCCAACCAAGTGGGGATATACCAAGTTTGACTTATCAACCCAACCAAGTGGCGATATACCAATTGTTTATACATGTCAAAATAAGAACATCATATCATCCATCCCATGCATAGAGGGGAAACAAAATAGGTCATTTCACGACCTTAACATTAAAATATATACATGACGTAGAGACCAAGTATATGATAGTCATTGGCAACTATCATCAACAACATCTGCCAATCACCATCCAGACTAGCAACCATGATCTCCCCCTGAACCTATTCCACCTAAATAAAAAACAACTGTCAATTTTTACGAAGATCTTCTAATATAATGCCAACAATGCATTATTAGAATTATATGATCCTCTTGAACCTATGCCAGATGATCACTGTCATACCCATATCGGAATCCTTTCATCTTGAGTCTCGCCCACTGCTTTTCTTCAAACCAGCATATATGCGACTGTATCCATAGAAACTGACATATGTATGTGGATACACTTCATGAAACTCACGTGTAACCACTTTTCTCTTAAAAAAATAAGTTTTAACAACAATATGATGCATCAACTACTCCCAGATTCTGTCTGAGATATTCAACTGTCTCTCTAGGTAGTGGTTTGGTTAATATATCAACAAGCTATTCTTTGGAGGGAACATACTCCAATTTGACCTTTTGTTCAAGCACTTGTTCACGTAGAAAATGATATTTGATGGGTGTGTGCTTGGTCTTGAAATGTGTGACAGGATTCTTTGAAATACTGATGACACTTGCATTATACGATAGAATGTAGATGGGTGGAGTACATGTGATTTGAATGTCTTGCAATGTTTGCATCATCCAAATGAGTTGTGTGTAGCAAGATGCAACAACCACATCTTCTGCTTTAGCTGTAGATAATGCAATTGAACTTTGTTTCTTGGTGAACCAAGACACTAATATGGTACCCCTATAGAATGCACCACCACCAATGCTTTTTCTATCATCAACAATTCCTACACAATATGCATCTGTATATGCATGAAGTGTAAGATTTGTATCTCTAGGATACCATAAACCAAAGTTCTGTGTTCCTTGAAGATATTTGAAGATCCTTTTGACTACCTGAAGGTGTGATTACTTTGGATTTTCTTGGAATATTCCAACTATTCCCACTACATGCATGATGTCTGGTCGGGTACCTGTTAGATAAAGCAGATTGCAAATCATGGATCTGTAGGTTGGTTGATGTACTACTGTTGATTCATTATTTAAGTTGAGACTGTATCCTGTTACCATAGGGGTACATACTGGTTTAAAATATTCCATGCCATATTTTTTCAATATATGGTTGAGATACTTTGTTTGTGACAAAAAAATACCATATTTATTTTTTTGAACTTGTAGACCAAGAAAATATGTAAACTCACCAAGCCGAGATATTTCAAATTCTTGCTACATTATCGAAGCAAAATTCTGACTCATGGCTTCTCCATTGCTACCAAAAATGATATCATGAACATACACAACAAGTATTATCAATGTATTGTTTTCAATCTTTGTACATAGATTTCTATCAGCTAATCCTTTTGAAAAACCTTTTTGATGGAGGTATTTGTTAAGACAGTAATAGCAGGTCCTTGGAGCTTGTTTTAGACCATAGAGAGCCTTTCTGAGTCTGCAAACAAGTTTTACATCATTTCCAAGGATGAATCCATCTAGTTGCTCAAAATATACTTCTTCTTCCAAGTCTCCATTAACAAAGGCAAATTTTACATCCATTTGGTATACTTTGAATTTTTGAAAATTAGAAAGAGCAAGGAACATTCTTATGGCTTCAGGTCTAGCAACAAGTGCAAAAGTTTTTTCAAAATCTATACCTTCTTATTGAGCACACCCTTTACAAACAAGTCTAACCTTGCTTCTAATAACTTCTCCATTTTCATTCAACTTGTTTTTAAATATCCATTTGGTTCCTCTGATATTCTTATCATGAGGTCTAGGAACTAATTTCCAAGTATTATTCTTTTCAATTTGCTCAAGTTCTTCATTAATGGCCTTGACCCAGCATTCATGTTTTCATGCTTCATTTATATTTTGAGGTTCGATGGAGGAAGGCAATGTTACATAGCGTGAAGCTTTTGTAATAGTTCTTCTTGTCTGCACACCTGCCTCTTTCTGTCCCAAAATTTGGGTCTCTGGATGATTTTTCTAAACATACCTAGATGGAGCCTTTCCTTATGCCGTTATCTATTCTTGTAGTGCTTCAATGGTTTCTTCATTCGAATTAGTCTGATTTGATGTGGAAGGATAATCCTCATTTTCTCCACAATCTTCAAGTTTTACCTGCTTTGGATTTTTGTGTGCTTCACCAACCACAACATCAATAGTTTCAATAATTTTCCCAAGTATTTTATTATAACACTTATATCCTTTTCTTTGGGAAGAGTAACCAAGGAGAATGCCTTCATCTGGTTTGGGTTGAAACTTGCCAATTTTCATCAGTCCTTTTGATGTAACATTTGCTTCCAAAAATTTTCAAGTATTTTACAGTGGGAGTCTTACCATACCAAAGCTCATATGGAGATTGAGAGTTGTTTACCCAAACATTTGCTTGGTTGAGAATAGTGATGGCAACGAATGCAGCTTCACCCCGGAAGGTTGCAGGAGTTGCAGACTCATTTAGCATAACAGGAGCCATTTGTTGAACAGTTCTATTCATCCTTTCTACCACTCCATTTTTCCCACGAGTCCTTGCAGTGGAGAATTGCCTTTTTATTCCATGTTCTTCACAAAAGTCAAAGAATTCATCCGAGGTAAATTCCCCTCCTTGATTAGATATGAGGCATTTGATTTTGTGATCTAATTCATTTTCAACCAAGGTTTTGAAGGCTTTGCATTTTTCAAATGCTTCATATTTGTGCTTTAGAAGCCCTATCCAACACATTCTAGAATAATCATCAATGAACAATATAAAGTATTCCTCCCCATGAGGTGGCTTTTTCCTTGATGGTTCTTATAAATCAGTATGAACAAGTTCAACAAGATTACTAGCTAGTCCTTCCTTTTCAGGGAAGTGTGTTCTGGTTTGCTTACCAAATTGACATGATCTACATATTCTATTTTCTGGGATGTTGATATCAGGAAGATCATGAACAACTTGGAATCTGCATGCTTTTCTTCTTTGAGAGAAGCTTAGATGACCCAATGTTCTGTGCCATAGCTAGTGTTCATCATTTTTGCTTCGATACAACTGTTGTTGTCCTCCCTTGAGTATGTATAAGTCGCCTAGAGTTCTTATGCCTTTGATCACGATTTCTCCTGTATCAAGCTCACAAACAACACATCCATTTGATTGAAATACTAATTCATTTCCTTGATCAAACATCTCACTGACACTCAATAGGTTGTGCTTTAGACCATCAACATACATAACATTCCTAGCTTTAACTTTTTCTTTTAAGCAAAGAAAATCCTTACCTTTTATGACAGCATGAGTGTCATTTCCAAATGAGACCTTATTTTCCTTTTCTAAGGCATTATATTGACTAATGTTTTTCTTTATCACCTGTCATGTGTTTCGAGCATCCACTGTCGATGTACCACTGATTTTCTTGTCCTTCTGCATACAAGGCTATACCACATCTTTCTGTTTATGGTTCTTTCTTTCTCCATATTTTGGGATTTAATGAGGTTTCCTCCTTCTGAGATGTTTGCCGAAATTTACTCCTGCATTCAGATTCTTCATGACCAAAGTTGTTGCAGATAGAGCATTCCATTTCATTTTCAAGAACAAAAAAGTTATTGTAGGTCCGTTTCATGATCCCCATCATGTTCCTTTGATTTCGTGCTTCTCTAGTCATGATGGTCTTGTAAGCAACACATTTAGTAGCTTTGTGTCCAAATTTATGACATGAAAAACATTGGCCACTGAAGAAGTTCCCGTGATGATCGAATCTACTGACCTAGTGATTGTAGTTGCTATTCATTCCTGAAACAAATTGAGTATGATTTACTTCAGGTTGGTTGTAGCTTCTGTTTATCCTTGAAGTAAATGTGATCTACTTTATGCCTTTGTTGTCGATTATCAAACTGTTCACTACTCTTTGGTGCATCAAGATAACTTTTAGTGGAGGTTGACGACTTTTGTGCTTGGGATGCTTCTTTAGTATACCCAAGACCTATCTTTATCAGAGGAGAATGCTACACTTTGATAAATTCATTTAGGGTTTTTGATCCCTTAGAAAAGCTAAGATTGAGAGCTTTTGTTTTCTCAATATCCTTTCTTAGACCCATAATTTCACATTCTAGTTTTTCATTGTGTTTTTCTCTTTCAGAAAGTTGGAATGTTAGAGTATCTATAATCTATTCTTTTCTTCTAAACAAATTTTTAGTTTAGATATTTCTTCATAAAGGTTATCTTCATCTAAATCATCCAAGAAATAATCATCTTCAAAAGCCATGAAAAGTCTATAATCATTGCTATTTTCATCTTCATCACTATTTGATAAACCATCGCTATATTCATGTGTATAGTACCTCCTCTTACTTACACTTTCTTTTCTATTCCATTTTTCTGATTTGTTTTCTCTATCAAGCTTATCTTTATGAGGACATTTGGCTGCATAATGAACGAGTCTTCCACAAGCAAAACATTTGAAAGGTAGTTTACCTCTGAATCTTCCAGAACCCTGTTGAAGGTTCTTGACAAAGTTTGCTTCTTCCTCTCCTTCTGAAGTATGTCCTAATTGATTGAGTTCTTCTCTTCATGAAGCTTTGAATGTGTCTTCTCTCATATATGATGGACCTCCTTCTCTCATTTCGAAGGCAGTTAAGATTCTGTGCAGTTGTGTCATAGTAATACTCTGAAGATCCTAATTTTCTTCTATGGTAGAAACTTTGGATTCAAACTTAGTAGACAAGGATCTTAAAACCTTTTCAACTAAAGTAACTTCTTTTATCTCTTCACCCTAGTTCTTCATGCAATTAACAATCTCATCTATACGTAAGAAGTAATTAGCTATACTTTCATCATTGTGCATTTTTAGAGTTTCATATTGAATTTCAATTTTGCATGTTTTACCTGATTGTCTCCTTCATAGCTTAGAATGATCTTGTCCCATATTTCTTTGTTAGTTTTCAGCTGCATAACTTTGAAAAATTTTGATTGTGACAGACACCCCAATAATGTATTGACAACCTTGGCATTGGTTTCATATTACTTTTTACCTTTTGTATTTGTAGGAATTGTTGATTCCACGATTTCCCAGACATCTGTTCCAATAGATCAAAGATAGGTTGTGGTTCTTACCTTCCAATAAATGAAGTTGCTCCCATCAAAGACTGGTGGTCTAATGGATCCTTCTCTTTTGTAGTTACTCATGATGATAGATCTTCCTTCAAGTGATCATGCTTCTTCTAAAGGACCTTCTCTGATACCAATTGTTGGAAATAATACTGAGAGGGGGTTGAATCAGTATTAACAAGTCAATAATATTTCATTTCAATAATCATATTCATATATGCTACTTCAGTTAATGAAACTTGCGTGTATACGCAATTGTATTTAAGGAAACTAGCGTATATCCTGCAAGTTTATGATTTAGTTAATTCATCACATGTTGATCTTTAAACTGTGAATCAAAACCTTATAAACAGTAACCAGGTGCAATAAAAAAAGAACAGACAATCACACACATGAACACAAGATATAAGGTGGAAACCTAATGTGGGTGAAAAACACTTGTTGTAATTGTCTCTATCTTCTTTCTAATAAGAAACTTTTTTTTATAATTTTTTTACTAGTGCACTCTTATACTAGTACGCATGCTTCTACTTGCAAAAGGCTATGACCTTCTCTCGTTATCCAGCTTCTATTGGAATTGAGCTACAAACCCCTAGCTCTTGTAGTAGCTGATATGTTTACTAGTATGTAGGTAGTGGCCTACAGAAGGCTACAACCTTCTCTTTTCTTCTAGGGACGACGTTTCATAAATTTTTAGATTGCATCCATCAATAACATCAATCAAACATCAAATATATCTGCATCAACTAATCTCCTTTGCACCAACCAAAACTGAATCAGTCAGTCACCTTTTAGAATGTTGTAACCAGAATACAATAATGGTAACCAGAACTGAAGCTAGAACCCAGAACACTGCAACAACAAATAGAAGTAGCTAAAGCATATTTTCTGAGGTATATGCTACATCAACGTGTCAAGCCTATGTGCATATACACTTTTGTCAAGGTGAACATGCGTATACATCTGCAAACGAAATTTAATATGTATACACTGTTTTGATATGCAGAACTAGCGTGTATATGTGCCTTTTCTAAAGTGAACCTCAGTACAGATCTGTAAATTATGATTTAAACTTTACAATAATTATAGACATCAGTTATACCCGAATAATCATATTTACAGATTACACCATGCACTAGTTATTCAAATAAAAGATCAAAAACACACAAAGATACTTCACTTCAAGCCTTAAGATCTTGACTAATCATTACATCTTATCCTGCATCAAGCGCTAAGGTTCATCCTTGATTTAGATATAGCTATACACCATAACCCAATAACATGTATTTTGGATCTTGTTTTTCATCAGATATTCACTAGTTAAGTGTTTTTCCCTAATGACCTTCTCCTCCTTTTATAGTCTTAGGCCTTACTCAATACCATGGAACAAAAACACATAGAACCGATACCTTGGACCAAATACCTGGGGTCAACACCTTAGACAACATACCTTGGACCAATACCGTGGATCAAAATACCATGGACCAAATACCTCGGACCAAAACTAAATTTTCAAACATGTGCGTGCCTTTCCTTGTGTGTGTATGTTATACACAGCTTTGGTCTGCGAACCTGCGTGTACACGCGACTTGTTCAATGGGGAACCTACGTTTACCTATCTTTCTTCATTTTGTTAATCTAGACTATGATTTGTCATCTGAGTGAGTTGCCATCAAGGGCAACACTTATGTTTGTTTCATAATGCCAATAGATGGGTGCAACAACCTCTTCATGTGACTACTCCTACTGGAAACAATTTCTTGAGGCCTTGAAATGGATTTGTGTTTCCTTTAGAGAGATCTCATTTTTTTGTGGCCATGGGGACTCCATTTTTGAGATGGTCCATTGAACTTATGACTTTGGCTTTGATATGTTTCTCCTTACTCTCAACTACACTCTTACCACTATCAAAAACTTTGGTTGTGCTATCAAACAGATTGAAATATTTTCCCCTATCTTAGATCAATATCTTATGGCTAGGGCAAGTTTCGAGTTTCCCTTCTATTGAGTTTGTTTCTCCCTATGAAAATCATAGTGGTTGAGATCATAAGGGTTCTTCCTTAATGTTCTACAGATAGAAAGTTGGCTCCAATCAGATATTTGTAGGCTCACATTTGTGACTTTCTTAGACAATTGTGGTAGTATAGAAGATTCCCCATGGGAAGAATTGGTAGTGAAAACATTACATTAGGATAAAAGTCATGTCTTGTCACCTGACCATGAATTTTCCCATTGAGATGAAATGTTTTATGAGAATAGCTTTTTGCAAAATCACCCACCACTATTCCTTCACGCCCTTTAGATTCATTTTTCAAAGCTTCATCTTTCTCTGGATCCTCCACTATTGTCTCATTTTTATATATGCATTCGATTGTGCATGTTAAGTCTTCCATTTTGCAATCATTTATCCTACTTGATGCCCTTGATGATACCCATGCTTCCATGATTCTGTCATCTTTAGGAAAATGTAACTATTCATCGAATTTCTGAGAAATTTTTCTTGTTTTGAAAATATTTTGGAATCCCATCCTCTTTCTTGATACTATTTGGTTTGAGACCCAGAACTGCCTAAGATATTTAGCTCTAACACCACTATAATCTTCCTTTTCCAAAGGTCCTTAAAATTTCAACAATTTATAATTTTTTGTTGTAATCTTTAGTGTGAGGATTTATCAAATTAGCCTATGATATTGTTGTTGTTGGTGTAGTTTTAATTCGATGTTTGAGTAGATGTGAGCAGAGGTACAATTTATACACTTATGGATAACTATAATATAAACCAACACTATAATATCACCACAATCTCACAAAGTACTGATATGAATTGCATTATTTCTGAGTTTTTGTAATCTATTGCATTGAGAAATTTTGACAAATAGTTTGCATACCATTGTTGTAGGTGTATTTTTTTGTTTGTCAAACTTGTTGATCTAAAGATGATCAAAGGTTGTCATTGATGTCAACCCAAATAGAACTAGGGGATACCCTAGTATTGCAAGGGAGTTTTGACTTGACAACTTACTCTATTTTGAGTCAAGGATATTCTGGATGGATTCTACTCGTTGAGATGTTTCTGTGATATATGTCATGCCAAGTAATTCTTTACGGTTTGAGAGATATTCATGTTTGAAGTTAGTAACCCTAGTTAGTGGGCTAAAATGCTATGGGATTGTGTCATGGCACTACTAATTGGTTTTCGTGATTGAATAGTAAATAATTAATAATTTTTTAAACTCCTAAAATTCTTCTGAAATTCTCTATAGAAGCCCCTCTCAACTCTATAAAAAGAAATCTCATATATCCTCCAAATGAAGCGATCATGGAATTTTTGCTATAACTTCATCTATGTAAAGTCTTAGATTTTGAAATGAAAACACATTTGATTCAAAATCCTGATGAACTTTGTGAACGAATTTTAGATCTTGGTTCACTATATATTCAGAGATATGATCTGTGGAAGTTAAGGTTTTTGCAAGCTTCGAATTTCATCTCAAATAAGTGACCTTGGTAAAATCATCATAACTCTCTTTCTTCGAAGAGGATTGGAATTCTGTAAGATGTGGTGGATAGTGCACGAACTATAGTTATCTATGTATCAATTTCAGAGACAAAGGAGGACACAATGACATGTGGAGCACCATACAAGTTCACTCTACTGAGCTATTCCATAATTAGGTCATGTGAGAGATTGGGCATAACTTTGTCTTGAAGAGTCCAAATTGGGTTAGACCTGTGGCATTACAAAGAAGACTTAGAGGGATACTACAGGACTGAAGATCACATATTGGTGATCTAAAATCACATAGATACATCAAATTGCATATTGTGCTCCTAGAAGGCAAGAAAAACTAGATGAAGTGCTGTCAAGGGGTGAAAAGGACCAAACTTTCTAAGGCAGCAAAGAGAAAGACATAGCAAAATGATGTAGCAGAGGTAAGCTATAGGTAAGTATCTTTTGTATTGCATGTTCATTTCTTAATTGCATTAGGTTCTTTATACTCTATTTTTTTTTTTTTGTTTAGCACTGAAATGTGATGTACAGGATTGGATAAGTTTTTCTATTATCATGTCATGGCTATTTTCTTGAAGACCTTTTGCAGCTATTATATATTCATCAAGAGAAGACTTAATGCATAATCTAATGTTCTGAAGAGTTAGAAAGGGTAGCATGACAAGAGAAACAATCAAGGTGCAGAACAACAAAAAGAAGTTCACCATATGAAGTCTTCAAGTGGGAAGCACTACATACAATGATTGTAAAAGTATCATGGTACAGAATCACTGTAAAAGCATCATTGTAAAAGTTGTACAAGTGTTTGTCTACAAGAGTTGAAGAGGTAGTGTCATATTTGGGGTTATGGTCTAGTGTGTCTTCTTCTTCTACATCATTCTATATCATTTTAAAGTGGATCATTTTCCCTGGTACGGGAGTCCATTCTTCTTTTATTCTTCTATAGGGTGGTAGGGTGGTGCTAGGCTGATCCATGAAGTCACCAAGAGGTTCAAGCCTGTGAAAACTTCAGGGTGGTAGGGTGAGTTGTAGCTCATTGGGTGTTGGGGCATGCGCTCTGTTGAATACTGAAGAATCTCAGGCATTGGAGCGTCCATCCAGTGGGACCTGGAGTAGAATTGTTTTCTAGAATTATAGGAATTTTTTTTCTTTCATTTGAGTTGGGGCTGAAGATTAAAGAATTTATTAGAAAAGTGTTCAGTGGTTTTTGACTCGAAGGGGCTTTTCCATCTAAAATCTTTGTGCCTCATGGTTTCTTTTATTTACTGTTATTATTGCATAAACATTAATAATAATTCAAGATTAACAAATGAACTGAAAATATTTAAAAGTGCTAATTGCTAAAAAATAGTGATTCACCCCCCTGGTATTTTCCAACAATTGGTATCAGAGATTGGTTCCTTCAGTAACAACTTAACCACTTAAAGTTAGTTTTCAGAGCATAGATATGGGAAAGTCAAAGAAGCAGGTTACAAGGATTTCAGAGGAAGGTACAGGTACAACAAAATCTCAAGAAAGTGAGTATTGTGTACCAACCCCTGATTTTTATGCAGATAATTACTAGATATGGGAATCTAGGATGGAAGTATGTTTGCAGGCACATGGACTATGGGAATCAATTGTTTCTAGACACACATCTACCGACGAAGCCAAAAGGTACAATTCAAAGGCCATTAATGTAATTTTGAATATTTTTCCAAATTCTATGAAAACAAAAGTTGGTCAATGTTCAACAGCTAAAGCTCTTTCGGAAAAAATTGATAATCTCTATTCAACAAAGAAATCAGGTCAAGGCATTATTGAAAACTCAGATCCTTCTGAGATTGATGAAGAAGGGTTTACCATAGAATAATTTTCTGAGGAGGAAATCAAGCTTATAAAAGGGCTCAAGGCTAAGAAGATACATTCCAATACTCTTGAAGAACAAGTTCAAGGTCTCAAAATTGAGGTTGAAGAACACAAATGTATTGAAGAGTCACTTCTAAAGAAGTTGGAAGAAATCAAAATACAGTGACATGAACAAAAGCAACAAGAACTCAACACAACATTTGCAGAGATTAGCAGGATCACACAACAGATGCAGGAAGCAAAAATTGAAAGTGAGGAATTTGATCAAAGATACATATCCATCTTTGACCAAAAGAAAAAGGAATTAGAAACATATTCAATAGAAATAAGCAGGCTCAAGATTGAAAATGAGAAGTAGAAGGAATAGATACAGGTTCTCAATAGAGAAGTAGAGAAGGCCACTCTTCTCAAGCTACAAGTTGAGGAGGCAGAAAAAAGAAGGAATTTCTTGAGGAGGCTCAAAAGCAAGAAGAAATTTATGCAACTCGTGATGATATCAACAAACTCAAGGGATTGCAAAAATAATTCTTACAAGATATGAGAGATAAAGAAGAGAAAATGAAGGCAATTAAAGATGGTAAAGCTCGAGTTGATGAAGGTACAAGCTCGAAGCTTCAAAGGATGATTCTAAGAAGGAAGTTTTTCAAAGTGAAAAGCCAAAGAAGAATGTTGCAACTCCAAAGAACAAGACCAAAGCAACCAAGAATAAAGGACCACAAGAATCTACAACAATACCTCCAAAGAAGAATGAAAAATCTTGTAGGTATGTTTGTTTATTTAATGGTTATTGCTTTTTATGTGCTAACTATTGATCCAGGTGGATATTGATGGCAACCTTCCAAGTCCACTTGGACCTCGACCATTGTTTCTTTCAGCTTTTGAGTTTCCTTTATTATAGCACAATTTACTACTTTAGCAGTTCTTTTGGGTCCTAAACTTCCGAAGCCGTTTTGAAGCCCCAAAGGACGTTTTTTGTGAAAACTGGGAGCAACATGGGTTCTTGGACCGATGTTTCTCTTCCCAAAGTTGTAGCTCTCAGGTAGATATTTCTAACGAGATATTGTGCGTGTCAAATGAAGATCATATGTTAAAGTTACAACCCCGGGAATTTGATGCACCAATTTACCCAAACGGGGCCCACTGTTTAGTGTTTCATCTTCTAGGGTTAGGTTTTTGGATGTTTAGGGTTTTCCATTGTACCTCAAAAATAAATAGGCCTTTGAGCCTCATTTTAAGACAGTTCAAAGGCATGTAGCTGCCACATCTCTTCTCAAAAATTAGCTAGGATTTCCCTAGATGGTTTATTTCCTTTTTTTTTGTAAGCATATTTCAATATTTTACATTAATGAAATGAAGTATTATTTCTGCTACATCTCTGTGTTTATGGTTGTCTCTGTAAATTGTTGTGTTCCTATTTAAATCTAGATCAGTGGTATCAGAGGGGTCTGCCTTTTCTCTTTTTTCTTTGCATTTCCCCAATGAGGTTAGGATATAAGGAGTTAGGGCTTGAACTGGTCGAAACTTTGCAAGACAAGCCTCGCAAATCCCGATGGCCTCCCATGGTGGATGAAAAGAAAGACGAGGGCACAGGAGATCCTATCAAAATATTGCTCGAAGAAGCCCTCGAGTGACAAAGGAATGCAATGATGGACAACTTTTCCCAGATCCTTCAGCGGCTACCCAAGGGTGACGCATTGGCTTTCAACATCCACTTTGGAAATGCCACACCATTTAAGGTACAAGTTAATTTTGAAACCCCCATATTTGAGGGTCAGATAGATGCAAATGTTGTCAATAAATGGTTAAATCTGCTAGAGAGTTATTTCTCTATTCATGATTTTTCCAGTTAGGGAAAGATTATTTTTGGTCTTCTCGAAGAAGCCCCCCACATCAAGGATTAGTGGGAAGCCTACTTTGAGTAGAAGGATGAAAGTACAAGCTCACTATTTACAACTGCACCCACTTGGAATTCATTCTGGGATGCCATCAAGGAGAGGTACTACCCTGTTAGAAGCTATGACGATTAATACATAAAGTGGACCACGTGGCAGAAGGGAAGGGATGAAGATGTGCTGGAGTTTACCAATATTTTCCATACCCTTCACGGATTCAGAGTAGCATTTAGTACTCAAATGCCATGGCCACCAACATAAGTACATCGAGGAAGAAATAGAATTCCTGAACATCTCCTCGCTTGGCAATGCATACCGATATGCTGTCAAGGTCGAGAAAAATTTTAAACAAAAGAAGTGAGACTTTGGATCTCTGAATCCAAAGAAAGGGAAAGGTGCCCCCAAACCATAGAACGAAGGAAAAAGACAAGGTAGTGTGGCCCAAGACAACCCACCAAAGCTCCAAGTGAAGAACAACACCGTGAAGCTGAAAAAGGACATGCGAAAGTGGTGTGAGTTCCATAAGTGCTCCACTCACAACATAAGTGAGTGTTTGGCCAAGAAGTCATCGGTGGCCGAGCTAAAGGTGTCAAAATTAGATGCATGTTTTGAATTTGAGTTAAAACCTGATAAGGGGAATGACAAAAGGAAGAATATTATCGATGCGAAGCCCAATGCCACCGTTGCCAACACAAAGATCGAGAAGGAGGAACCCAAAGATCCAAAGGAGGAGGAGCGTCTCTTCCAGTCCCACATGTGGGTAAAGGGCTCCCCACTATAGTTCATTATCAATAATGGGAGCTAAAAGAATGTCATTTCTGCATGGGTTGCGAAGCGTCCGAGCTTACCAACTACAACACATTCACAATCGTACACCATCAGGTGGCTTCACCAATGACAGGATCTTCGCTTGAGCCATCAGTGTCACCTTTCATACAACATAAAGCCCTTCATGGATGAGGTATTGTGTGACATTTCTCCCCTTGAAGTTTGTGATGTATTATTAGGATAACCATACTTGTGGAAGTGACATGCTATGTATGAATCAAGGCCCCGTACTGTTATTGTTACTTTGGGAAATAAGTTGTACAGGATACTAGAGGTAGCACTGTCTACCACCATCTCTTTGGTTACTACAAAACAATGCTATAAGCTCATTTCCAAAACTGGGAAATTTGTTTTCCTGATGATACGCCCTCAAGGAAAGAAGAATACAATGGCCACAACTTCCAGATAAGGCCCCTCCGCACGACAACTATAGATGGACAAGGTCATGGAGGAGTATGAGGACATCTTCAACTCCCCCGCAGGGGTTCCTCTACATTGTTAGTTAGCAGTCAATCGATCTAACCCCAGGTGCATCACTGCCCAATGGACTAATCTATCGACGCTTTGTTCTAGAGGATGATGAAATCAAGAGCTAGATTTAGGAGTTTTCGTAGAAAGGTCACATCTGTTTGAGTTCATCCTCCACTGAGAGCCTAATTTTGTTGGTACAAAAGAAGGATGGGACTTGGAGAATCTGTATTGACTATCAGGCCTTGATTGAGATCACTATCTGTAGTAGGTACTCGTTCCCACAGATTGATGACCTCCTAGACCAACTAAAGTGGACAAAATATTTCAACAATATTGATTTGAGGTTAGGATATCACCAGGGACCAATCGAGCCCTCCGATGTGTGGAATACTACCTTCAAAGCCAAGGAGGGCATTTTCAAATGGTTGGATATGCCTTTCAGATTGATGAATTCTCCTCTAACCTTCATGAGGCTAATGGATGACATCTTGCGGCCATTCACCAACTCATTTGTAGTGGTATACTTGCATGACATTCTGATCTTTAACTAGATTTGGGAAGAGCACCTCCACCACATCCAACAGGTTCTCCAAACACTGTGGCAATACATGTTATGTGCCAATTTGGAGAAATACACTTTTTGCATGACCCAGGTTTTGTATTTGGGATACATTATTGATGAACAAGGGGTGCATGTGGATCCAGCCAAGATCCAATTCATTCAGGATTTTCCATCTCCAACCACTCTAACAGATCTCCGTAGCTTTCTAGGTCTTGCCAACTTCTATCGTAGGTTCGTGTTGGGATTTTCTCATATCACTTGGCCCTTGAGTCAATTCACCAAGGGAGGAGTGAAAGCAAAATTCTTTTAGTTTGAATGTCAACAAAAGGCATTCATAGAGTTAAAAGATCACCTCTGCTTAGCACCAATGCTTGCATTACCAAACTCACTAAGTCCACATCCTTCCATCCTCAAAGTGATGGCTAGACAAAGGTTGTCAACAAGATGATTGTACACATTCTTCACATGTACAACTCAAAGAATCCACACACATGGGACGAGAGCCTCCCCTATGTTCAGCATAGCTACAACTGAGCTCTCCGTAGCTCGACTAGCCACAAACCTTTTCAGGTGGGCTTGGCATTCCAGCCATTATGTCCCATTGATGTGGCCATGCCATTTGTGGCTACTCACACAAGTTTGGCTCATCTACAGTCCAAAATAGATAAGGCAAAAAACTTCATTGAGCACATCCAACACGTTCTCTAGCAAGTCCATGACATTTTGGAGAAATCAAATGCCAAGTACAAGTAGTGACATGATCAACATCGGGTGCCACACAAGTTTCAAGTGGGGAACTAAGTTTGGTTGCACTTACAAAAGGAATGCCTTACCGGAGCCTATCCAAAACTCAGACCACTCTGATATGGTCCTTACACAATTACCAAGGCTATTGGAGATAATGAATTTGAGATGAACATTCCACTATTCCTTGGCATGCACCCAGTGTTCAATGTGGACCACCTTCAGCCATACTTTCCACCATTACTAGACACATCCGACATTGCAGAATAACTCACACCCATAGTGTTAAATCCATAATGCATGGAACAAGCCACAACTAATTGGATCATTGACACACAAATCAAGAACACACACTAGTAGAATATCCAACTGTATCGAGTTGTCAAAGTAGGCCAACTCATTCACCAGGGCAAGTGGCTCACTAGGGACCAAGTTCAATAAAAGTTTCCCCATCTCATGGAGGAACGCAATGCAATGGGGACCATTACTTCCTAAGGGGGGAGGAATGATCTAGGAGGATATTGGTGGACACCTACCAAGTCCACTTGGATCCCCACCATTGTTTCTTTCAGCTTTTCAATTTCCTTAATTGTAGCACAATTTACTATATTTAGTAGTTTTTCGAGTCTTGAACTTCTGGAGCCGTTTTGAGGCCCTAAACGATGCTTTTTTAGCAACATTGGCAGCAACATCGGTCCATGGAACGATGTTTCTCTTCCCAAAGTTTCATTTCTCAGATAGATCTTTCTAACGAGATATTTTGCGTGTCAAACAAAGATTGTATGCCAAAGTTACGACCCTAGGAAGTTGATGTACCAATTTACCCAAACGGGGCCCACAGTTTGGCATTTCATCTTCTAGTGTTAGGTTTTTGGACGTTTAGGGTTTTCCATTGCTTCTCAACAATAAATAGGCCTTTGAGCCTCACTATAATATAGTTTAGAGGCCTATAGCTGCCACATCTCTTCTCAGAGATAAGCTACCATCGCCCTAGCTGGTTTATTTCCAATTCTATTTGTAAGCATATTTCAGTATTTTACATTAATGAAATGAAGTATTATTTCCACTGCATCTCTATGTTTATGGTTATCTCTGTAATTTTTTATGTTCCTGTTTAAATATGGATCAACAGTGGACATATGGCTAGGGATTATGAAGTTTTTTACAGGTACAATCATTATTTGCAAAACCCTAGAAGCAAGTTTGCAGGATCACGAGGTAGGTTCCATGATGATTTTGTCAGATGAGAATACGTGCTAGATGGGAAAAATATTGAATGTTTCAAATGCCATAAATATGGCCACAGCACTCGTGGTTGAAAATGTTAGATGCTATCATCTATGGAAAACATTGAATGTTTCAAGTGTCATAACTATGGGCACATGGCTCGAGATTGCAGGGATAAGAAGGTCTGGAAAAGGAAACAAGTATAGGAAGACAAAGAAGATAACAAGGTTTTAGCAGTTATGCTTTCAGGATTCTTAAAAGCAAAAGGTCATGAGGAATTAACACTTTTTTCAGATAATGACTCAAGTCAAGAAGGCCCGTTAGGTGACTCACTATTTTGAACAATCTGACTGCTTGACTCCTTAATGTTTGTACAAGAGAAGTCTATGTAGTAGTATATGGCAGAAGTCTACGACTGACAAGAAGGTTGTTGGAATAGATGTTAGTTCCATTAAAGATTCAGGGGGAGCAAAACAGTTGAAGGATTATAGGTTACCAAGAACAAGACAAGATTTGTCTACAAAGGATATGCACAAGTGGAAGGAATTGATTTCAATGAAACATTTGCACCAGTTACCAGAATGGAAGCCATCAAGATGTTTCTCTCCTATGTGTTAAAGTCGGTCTGGTTATCCCTCCGTCAGAGATCCAAACTCTTTTTTGCACTTCATGTTTAGGTGTCCCATCAGTTTCAATCATTTGCACTCGTTAGGAGCATGCCATAAATCTGACGGAAAGGTTTGTGTTACTCATTCCCCTTAGGCTTGGCACTACTGGCTCAGGTCCATTTATAAAAATTCAAAGTCTTGAAACAGTCATTTGCAGCCCTGTTTCAATATCTAGGTCATGACAAGTGTTCTCGGTCATTAGGTCTAGGGTTAAGTCAATTTGGTTTTTGTAAAGTCTAATAAAGCCAACAAGCCAGAGGGAGGTCCTCAATAGGTTGTTATCTCAAATATTTTTATCGTTATATGGATAGATTATGACTTCTCTTCAAAATTCTGTTTTGAAGATAAGTCGACATTTCATTTTTGTAATAAATTTTCAAAAATTTCAGTTCTTGAATTGTCCAGGTGCAGCCCTAGTCTCCTTTGCCAAATGATATCATAGTTATCCCTGCAAAAAGTATCAAAGAAAATTATTATTTCGTCCAAATTTAAGAAGGAAACCAAAAAGCAGAAGTCTATTAATCCTGAAAGAATGTGAAATTGCCAAACATTATGAAGTGGGTTATTAAAATCGAATCTGATTTGGTGAGATATTTTCTTCACCTATAAATCATGGAAGACCATTCATTTCCATCATTTCTCAAGGCAAAAGTTGAATTTGTGAAGTGGAGGGTAGAAAACGCATTTGAAAGGTTGATTGACATGCTTGAGGGTGCATGCGACCCATACAGAATGCACGCGACGCATTGGGTGCACGCGACACACTAGGCTCCATTGGCTAGTGTAAATTTGCATGCACGTGGCGGATAGGGAGCGCGCTACACACTGGGTGATGAGCGTGGCACACACAGTTGGGAGCCCAAAAATGGTTTGAAAACTCATCAAATCACCAAATCTTCACATCAATTTTCCAGGTAGGCTCGCCTCCATTTCTTTTGCTTAGTTTTTGATGGTGAATGTGGTGGGTTCATGGCTCATTCCCATTGAGACAAGACTTTGAAAAACCTCCCTTTTGCAAATAAGAAACATTCCTTAGGGTTTTGAAAATAGTGTTGTCACCAAGGTCTACTCTTTTCCTCACTTCCTGTTGTCCCCCATTCCCAAACTAACTCAGCAAATTTCCTCATTAATCCCCTCATAATCCCATCATATGATCCCTAAACCCCTAATCCCTTACCTCTATGAAACTCCTTAAAAACTATTCAATATCCCCCTAATCCTAAACCCTGTTTCCATATGTATACATTTTCCCTTCCTTACCTAATTACAATTTATTTCAAAGTCCCTAATTCCATGATGTTTTCCATTTCCTAATACTCTTTTGTGCATTTGTTTTTCCCCTTGGTCACAACATTGTTAGAACAAAAAGCAGTTCACATTCAATTACACACAGTTTCATTCAAAGCAATTTATATATCAACATACATATTCCAGACATCTTGTTTTCAAAGTCATGTCAGAGACGGATTCAGTTTATGAGCAGGAGTATGACACTGATTCTACACCTGAGTGTAATGTGCCATGGAGGCCTCACAAAAGTGGCAAAAGTGGTCAGCATGTCAGGGAGGAGCCTACTTCTTTGGCTCAATTGCAGGCTTGCCTGCTTGGAATGGATTGTTTTCAGCGTCAATTATGTTTCCAATACTGTGAGATGATCTCACAAACTCAGCATCATCGTGAACTAGTTCATATATTTGTTCTACATTTACATGATGGCCATGTAAACCTCGCCAGAGTAAATTTCACTTTGTCACCAGAGACTATTGCTTAGGCCACCGGGATACCAAATGTAGGAGAGGAATGGAACAAACTCCAGCAGTTAGACAAATTCTACTATGAGCCATACATCAAACCTGGGCATATGAGACACCTGAGCACGGCTTTCCTTTTAGATTCCGGAGGGATGAGTTTGTACCATTGATGAAACTCATCATTCGGTATTTCAGTTGCGAGGGCAGATTCTCGCATCTCTATACGTACCATGTCCATTTGTTGATGCATTTCACGAGGGTACATATGATGAACATTCCATATTTCATGTGTCGCAACATAGAGAGGATGGTCGTTTTAGTACAAAGGAAGACCCTAGCACAGCAGCATAGAAG
This sequence comes from Pinus taeda, assembly GCA_000404065.3. NCBI lineage: Eukaryota > Viridiplantae > Streptophyta > Pinopsida > Pinales > Pinaceae > Pinus > Pinus taeda. The sequence goes on from APFE031246180.1 coordinate 75,876, forward strand.
TATATATCATTACACGCTGATCAAAATCATAGTGGTACATCAGTTGACATAGCAGGGCATTACTTGGGAGGATTTCATCTCACATGACTTCTTCACAGCACCACAGCCGCTTCCCGAGATAGTTCATGATGAGGGAGAGCCTTCACACTAGCCAGACATTCTTGAGACTGAGCATATAAGTGCTCCATTGTATGTGACATACCAACGAGGCCATAGGGCCTTATTTGCATCTACACGACGAGAACTTTCTCCACCCGGGGTGGAAGGGGTCTCGTTGACTCCATTAGTAGAGCGAATATTATCTCCACATGATGTGGAAGGGGTCTTCCCTTGTTCTTCAGCACAGGTATAGATCCAGGATAGAGGCAATATGTCTATGCATGATGAGGGTCCTTCAGGAGGTCGGGACACGGATTTCACGATCATTGATGTTGATGCGAGCTCTCCTAGCTTGGAGCTAAAGGAGATCATCCGGTAGAAAAAGGCTAAGAATGACTCGCTGAGAAAGAAATTGTAGATGGCTAAGTGGGTGATAAACTACTTGGAGCAGCGTAACAAATAGCTAGAGGATGAACATAAACTTTATGAGCTGCAGCAAATCCGTGAGGATCGAGAATTGGCCCGAAAGAGACCTGGTGATATGACACTGGCTGATGGAGAGTCTATGCTCATCCATGTTAACACTCATCTGGAGAAATTGTTGGCAAAGGATAATAGGAACAAAGACATGCTTCGTCATATGAAAACTCATTATTGGGCTCGTATGCATGTCTGCAAAGCAAAAATGAAGATTCTAAAGAGGCAGTTGAGCAGAGCACTAAAACGGTGGAAAAAGCCTGATCCACTCCAAATTTTGGCGGAGGCTTCATTGGATGGACATAATACATGGTGGAGGGTCTTCGCTCCAAATTTGAGCAGTTTCGAAGAAATATTTTTCATTTTGAAATTTTTGGCTTGCAAAACAGATTTTCAGCCCAACGCGTAGCGCGTCGACGTGCGCGCTTATGATTGGGACACTTGCTGGAGGAAAACTTTATAGTTTTTGATTTGTCATGGTAAGTTATGCATGCTCTAGTATGTCCAAGGCATGTCATCAAGTTCTGGATGATCAAAAGGGCCAAAAACACCATGAAAATCACCTTTCTGCCACCTTTTGCAGTAGCAGGAAGCACTTGTGGGAGAATGAATTTTTGGAGGGGTAAATGAGCTCCAAATTGGGAAATTCCACTTGGGCTAGATAGCAGACATCCAGGGCTTTCCAACCAGCTATTGTGAGCTGGCTTTTGATGTCGGGAAGTGCCACAAACGTAGGCTGAAAGGGGCATGGCGCATAGAGCTCAGGCGCGTGGCGCATAGAGATTTTTGGTCAAATTTTCTCCTTCCAGCTCAAAATTTAGGCCAGTTATGACTAGTTTCACCTCTTGATGTGATTTCTAGCCTAGCTTGATGTAATTTGATGTACATGATGTAAATTTGGCACTTATTTACCTATTCTAGATGATTCATTAAAAACATAGTAAAAATTTAATGAATGGATCAGTTTCCCTTCTTTTAGAGGCGTGGGAAGGGGTTAGGAGGTCTATCTGATGTAATTTTTGAGACATTCTATATTTTGGACACTTCAGATTGCTTTGGCATACTATTGTACATACTTTCTCTACATTTTTGGCTAAGGAAAGACCAGGGTTTTGCAGCACTGTTTGGGATTCATGTGGCTTTATGTGTTGATGGTGTGCTTCTTTTACTATCTGTAAGTTGTTATGTGTATCATTTTCCTTATCTCATCTTTTGCAATTGAACAAATGAAGTGTTAATGTACAATCCATAATTTGATATGCTCTGCCTTTAAGTTTGTTTGAGTTTCCATGTTTTCATCTGTTTAAGGAGAATCCTTGAAAGCTTCTTGCTCTCCTTAGCTCCTCACTAGTATGACCTATCCATCTCTTTCACTTTTAAAGCATCAAGACAATCGCCTTCCTTGCCCGAATCGGACCTCTGCAAAAACTGTTTCTCATCCCCGCACACAAAATTGCCTTTCCCTTAGATTCAAGAAAAACCCCAAAAAATCAACTTCAAACTCCTTATACTTCATACCTAGCCTAAAATTAATTACCAATTTAGTCATCTTCAGCCTGATCGATTACCTTTTGCCGAGATTGACCCAGAGAGAGCCCTCTCCTGTCCTCGTAGGGCTAGCTACGAGGCTAAGCATGGTTTGATGTAGCCTTGAGTTTTACCTTAGTTCAGCCTTAGGTAGATTTGAGCTCTAACATAGTGGCAACCATACTGAGGAGAACGGGTTTGCTTGTTAGTGTTATTTGATTTATAGCTACAGACAAAGTTTGAAGTCACACCAGGTAGCCTTCGAACTGCACATTGCTCTGCGAGTGCATAGTAGATAAACGCTACTTCAGTCGATCTCCGGTGTAGCTTGTAATTGTAACACTTAACTTATAAATTGCCCCAGTACATGTATCAAGTTCAGATCTGATGATTGATGGTGAACAATGGTCAGACATCAAAAGGCTGAAAATGTTCACGTGGCAACTTTATTCACTGAACAATCTAGAAATCGATGCTTCATGGTGACTTCACTGCAGGGAGATTAATAGCTATGAGATTTTCAAGATGAACCGAATCATGAGAAGATACACTCCCATGAGGCGAGATCAAATTCCAGGTTTTCCGAATAAGATGCCCAAGGTAGATTCGTCGAGGAATCTGCTTATGTTTAACAATGATGGTAAGAAAGATGTTGCTTTACATCTGGTTAGATTTCATATGCATATTCGCAAGTTGAAAGTGGATTTTCCTGAATATTGATTGAAGAAGATATTCCCGGCCACTCTCAAAGGTGAAGCCCAATCTTGGTATGAAAATTTTCCGCTGGCCTATATTTATTGTTTAAAAGATTTTCATGCCATCTTCATTGAAAGATATCAAGCGTCTTATCCATCATTAAATTTATTTCACAACTGTTGCAAACATGATTCTACTTTTATTGAAAGCCTTGAGAAATATTACGGAGATGATAATTTCATGGATGATGAGATCATGGAGGTTCTGTATGAGAATCCATTTCAGCAACATGAAGAGAACCTAGAGGATACCTATCAAGATGATCAGGAAATTTTGCAGCAGAATCAAGATCAACAGGTTGAAGATGGCCACATGCCTGAAAATGATGAAAGGGAGAAAGTTATTTCAGATCTTCCCACAGAAGAAGACAACATGCCGAGAACTCAGGTTTCATTTGCAAATTTTGATAATATCTAGTTAGCTACTCCAGATTCAGATTCAGATCATGATGACCAAGAATATCTTGTGGTGAAGCCCATCAAAGAGAACTCTGCTGTTGAAATCATCTGGAATGCAGAAGACACCGTAATGGATCCAAATGTTCTCAGTCATACTGTCAGTCCATCATTAGAATACAGCCTTCATGAAGAAGCAATCCAGTCAGTTCATGAAAAACAGAAAGAAATATTTGTGCAAGTAAGTGGTAAAACTCCTTTCAATAACTCAGTAATAAATGATAGTTTGAATGCCCTGTCATATGAAGATAATTACTATTTAAGTAGAAGAAAACAAAAGGCATTGTCTCCTTTGTCTGAAGATGAGACAGATCTACTTTTGAAAGGTCTTGTTTCAGCCGAAGATACAGCAGATTTGCAGTGCACACATAGTCAGGAAAGTGTTGGTGAAATATCTTCCTCTTTTGAAAATGATGACGGTCTTGTAATCAGTTTTATAGATAAGAAAACAGATAATATTTTCTTTCACAAAGATGATAAGGCTGTCATGTTTGATAATCTTGAAGATTGTTTTTTGTTTAAGAATGACCTAGACCATGAAGATGAGGAGTATGAGCTTGAGAGAGACAATATGTCAGGATTTTTCATGGTCAAGGAACCTATAGCTAACACTCAGATGGCAAAAGCACATACTTCTCTGTGCATTCCTATCCCTCAGAAATTAATTGTTCTTTCAGATCAAAATGAAGGGAGTACTTGTATTTTTGCTGCTGGATCTCAAGACAAGATAGTGCTTCAGGGTTATCAAGATCCCTTCGACATCCTTTTGCAAGAACTAGAGAAGATAAATGTTGCCTAGTTCGTTATCATAAGCCTTGGTTTTAGTGGTTGTTGTGAGTTGCCTACATGTAAATAATTCCACCTGCTCGGGAAAAGTGAGAGCATAAATTTGGTATGTAGCCATCTATTGGATTGGTTACATTGGAAATCTCATTACACATGATTGTACATATTTTATTAGTATGCAGGTGGTTGTCATCATGATTTGAAATCTTGATGGACTGTTACCCTTCAATAAGATTTGTAAGTTCTTGTTTTAGTTAAGTCAGTAATGAGTCATTTGTGAGTCATTTTTCTGTCTTGTTATTAAGTTAGTTTGTGTTGGTTTTCAGTCAAGTTTGCAGTCAATAAATGTATTAAAAGTCTTGGGTTATCTGTTGAAATAATGACTCCATCGCCCAATGGGTGAAGGCATTGTCTAACTCTCATGGAGATCTGTTGTTCTTGGCACCTCTGAGGAGCTACCATCCCCATTGGAGCCAATGCTAGAGTCGGTCTGGTTATCCCTCCGTTAGAGATCAAAACTCCTTTTTTCACTTCATGTTTAGGTGTCCCATCAGTTTTGATCATTTGCAATCGTTAGGAGCATGCCATAAATTTGACGGAAAGGTTTGTGTTACTCATTCCCCTCATGCTTGGCATTGCTGGCTCAGGTCCATTTATAAAAAATCAAAGTCTTCAAATAGTCATTTGCAGCCCTGTTTCAATTTCTAGGTCATGACAAGTGTTCTCGGTCATTAGGTCTAGGTTTAAGTCAATTTGGTTTTTGTAAAGTCTAATAAATCCAACAGGCCAGAGGGAGGTCCTCGATAGGTTGCTATCTAAAAGATTTTTATCGTTATACAGATAGATTATAACTTCTCTTCAAAACTCTGTTTTGAAGATAAGTCAACGTTTCATTTTTGAGATAAATTTTCAAAAATTTCAATTCTTGAATTGTCGAAGCTCAGCCCTGGTCTCCTTTGCCAAATCATATCATAGTTATCCCTGCAAAAAGTATCAAAGAAAATCATTATTTCTTCCAAATTTAAGAAGGAAACCAAAAAGAAGAAGTCTATTAATCCTGAAAGAATGTCAAATTTCCAAACATTATGAGGTGGGTTATTAAAATGAAATCTGATTTGGTGAGATATTTTCTCAAGGAAAACGTCAAATTTGTGAAGTGGAGGGTAGAAGATGCATTTGAAAGGTTGATTGACAGGCTTGAGGGTGCGCGCGACCCATACAAAAGGCGCGCAATGCATTGGGTGCACGCGGCGCACTGGGCTCCATTGGCCAGTGTAAATTTTCATGCGTGCGGCGCATAGGGAGCGTGCTACGCACTGGGTGATGAGCATGGAACACACAGTTGGGAGCCTGAAAATGGTTTGAAAACTCATCAAATCACCCAATCTTCACATCAATTTGCCAGGTAGGCTTGCCTCCATTGCTTTTGCTTAGTTTTTGATGGTGAATGTGGTGGGTTCATGCCTCATGCCCATTGAAACAAGAATTTGAAAAATATCCCTTTTGCCAATAAGAAACATTGCTTAGGGTTTTGAAAACAATGTTGTCACCAATGTCTACTCTTTTCCTCACTTCCCGCTATGCCCCATTCCCAAAGTAACTCATCAAATTTCCTCATTAATCCCCTCATAATCCTCTCATATGATCCCTAAACCCCTAATCCCTTACCTCTATCAAAACACCTTAAAAAGTATTCAATATCCCCCTAATCCTAAACCCTGTTTCCATATGTATACATTTTCCCTTCCTTACCCAATTACATTTTATTTCAAAGTCCCTAATTCCCTGATGTTTTTTCTTTCCTAATATTCCCTTGTGCATTTGTTTTTCCCCTTGGTCACAACATTGTTAGAACAAAAAGCAGTTCACATTCAATTGCACACACAGTTTCATTCAGAGCAATTTATATATTAGCATACATATTCCAGACATCTTGTTTTCAAAGTCATCTCAGAGACGGATTTAGTTTATGAGCAGGAGTATGACAGTGATTCTATAGCTGAGGGCAATGTGTCACGAAGGCCTCACAAAAGTGGCAAAGGTGGTCAGCATGTCAGGGAGAAGCCTACTTCTTTGGCTCAATTGCAGGCTTTCCCGCTTGCAATGGATTGTTTTCAGCGTCGGTCATGTTTCCAATACTGTGAGATGATCTCACAAACCCAGCATCATTGTCAACTAGTTCGTCTATTTTTTCTACATTTACATGATGGCTGTGTAAACCTTGCCGGAGTAAATTTCACTTTGTCACCAGAGACTATTGCTCAGGCCACTGGGATACCAAATGTAGGAGAGGAATGGAACAAACGCCAACAGTTAGACAAATTCTACTATGAGCCATACATCAAACCTGGGCATATGAGACACCTGAGGACAGTTTTCCTTTCAGATTCCTGAGGGATGAGTTTGCACCATTGATGGAACTCATCATTCGATATTTCAGTTGCGAGGGTAGATTCTCGCGTCTCTATGCATACCATGTCCGTTTGTTGATGCATTTCACGAGGGTACATATGATGAACATTCCGTATTTAATGTGTCACAACATAGAGAGGATGGTGGTTTTAGTACCAAGGAAGACCCCAGCACAATAGCATAGAAGTATATATCATTACGCGTTGATCAAAATCATAGTGGTACATCAGTTGACACAGTAGGGCATTACTTGGGAGGATTTCATCTCCCGTGACTTCTTCACAGTGCCACAGCGCTTCCCGAGATAGTTCATGATGAGGGAGAGCCTTCACACTAGCCAGACATTCTTGATACCGAGCATATAAGTGCTCCATTGTATGGGACATACCAGCGAGGCCACAGGGCCTTATTTGCATTTACACGACGAGTACTATCTCCACCAGGGATGGAAGGGGTCTCGTTGACTCCATCAGCAGAATGAGTATTATCTCCACATGATGTGGAAGGGGTCTCTCCTTCTTCTTCAACACAGGTAAAGATCTAGGATAGGGGCAAGAGGCCTATGCATGATGAGGGTCCTTAAGGAGGACGGGACAGAGATTTCACGATCATTGATGTTGATGCAAGCTCTCGTAGCTTGGAGCTAAAGGAGATCATCCGAGAGAAAAAGGCTGAGAATGACTCACTGAGAAAGAAATTGCAGATGGCTAAGTGGGTGATAAACTACTTGGAGCAACGTAACAAATAGCTAGAGGATGAGCATACACTTTATGAGCTGCGGAAAATCGTGAGGATCGAGAATTGGCCCGAAAGAGACCTGGTGATATGACACTGGCTGATCGAGAGTCTATGCTCATCCATGTTAACACTCATCTAGAGAAATTGTTGGCAAAGGCCAATAGAGACAAAGACATGCTTCGTCATATGAAAACTGATTATTGGGCTTGTATGCATGTCTACAAAACAAAAGTGAAGATTCTAAAGAGGCGGTTGAGCAGAGCACTAAAACGGTGGAAAATGCCAGATCCACTCCAAATTTTGGCGGAGGCTTCATAGGTTGGACATAATACATGATGGAGGGTCTTTGCTTCGAATTTGAGCAATTTCAGAAAAATTTTTGTCATTTTGAAATTTTTGGCTTGCAAAACAGATTTTTCAGCCCAACGCATAGCGCATCGACGCGCGCGCTTATGATTGGGACACTTGTTGGAGGAAAAATTTATAGTTTTGGATTTTTCATGGTAAGTTATGCATGCTCTAGTATGGCCAAGGCATTTCATCAAGTTCTGGATGATCAAAAGGGCCAAAAACACCATGAAAATCACCTTTCTGCCACCTTTTGCACCAGCAGGAAGCACTTGTGGGAAAATGAAGTTTTGGAGGGGTAAATGAGCTCCAAATTAGGAAATTCCACTTGGGATGGATAGAAGACATCCAGGGTTTTCCAACCAGCTATTGTGAGCTTGATGTTGATGTCGAGAAGTGTCCCAAAAGTAGGCTGAAAGGCGCGCGGTGCACAGAGCTTAGGCGTGCGGCGCATAGAGATTTTTGGTCAAATTTTCTCCTTCCAGCTCAGTATTTCGGCCAGTTATGACCAGTTTCACCTCTTGATGTGATTTTTGGCCCAACTTGATGTAATTTGATGTAAATGATGTAAATTTGGCACTTATTTACCTATTCTAGATGATTCATTAAGAAAATAGTAAAAATTTAATGAATGGATCAGTTTCCCTTCTTTTAGAGGCAAGTTGTTTTGGATGCCTAGATTTTAGTTCCATGGTTAGAATTAGTTCAAACTTCTCCTAGAAGGAGGAGCTCGACCCCTAGCAGTGTGGGAAGGGGTTAGGAGGTCTATATGATGTAATTTTTGAGACATTCTACAGGTTGGGCACTTGGGATTGCTTTGGCATACTATTGTACATATTTTCTCTACATTTTTGGCTAAGGAAAGACTAGGGTTTTCCAGCACTGTTTGGGATTCATGTGGTCTTATGTGCTGACGGTGTGCTTCTTTCAGTATCTGTAAGTTTTTATGTGTATCATTTTCCTTCTCTCATCTTCTGCAATTGAACAAATGAAGTGTTAAGGTAGAATCCATAATTTGATATGCTCTGCCTTTAAATTTGTTTGATTTTCCATGTTCTCATCTGTTTAAGGAGAATCCTTGAAATCTTCTTGCTCTCCTTAGCTCCTCGCCAGTGTGATCTATCCATCTCTTTCACTTTTAAAGCATCAAGACAATTGCCTTCCTTGCCCCAATCGGACCTCTACAAAAACTGTGTCTCATCCCCACACCCAAAATTGCCTTTCCCTTAGATTCAAGAAAAACCCCAAAAAATCAACTTCAAAATCCTTGTACTTCATACCTAGCCTTAAATTAATTACCAATTTAGTCATCTCGAGCCTCATCGATTACCTTTTTCTGAGATTGACCCGGAGAGAGCCCTCTCCTGTCCTCGTAGGGCTAGTTACGAGGCTGAGCGTGGTTTGATGTAGCCTTGAGTTTTACGTTATTTCAGCCTAAGGTAGATTTGAGCGCTAACACTATGCGTGTTCAAGAAAAATAAAAGTCTACCAAATGGATGTTAAGTCAACATTTCTGATTGGAGAATTAGAAGAAGAAGTTTACATTGAACAACCTGAAAGTTTTCTACTATTGGAAAAAGAAGACTGTGTTTGCAGGTTAAAGAATGCTCTGTATGGTCTCAAGCAGGATACCAGAGCATGGTATGATTGTCTTGATGGATATATACATCAAAAAGGGTTCAATAAAGGTACTTCTCGTAGCAATATTTACGTACAAATAGATAAATATAATTTAACAATCGTTGAGGTATATGTGGATGATATAATATTTGATGGCAATGATAATTGACTAACTAAGAAATATTCTATAAAGATGCAAAGTGAGTTTGAGATGTCTTTACTTGGTGAGTTCACATACATCTTAGGGCTTCAAATATGTCAACAAGAGAAAGGAATATTTATATGTCAAGCCAAGTACATCAAGGAAATGCTCAGGAAATTCAAAATGGAAGATTGTAAATCCATCTTTACTCCAATGGTAACAGGTTGCAAATTGAGCATAGACAACACATCTAAGGATGTGGATCAGAGGTTGTACAGATCAATGATTGGTAGTCTTCGATATGTAGCAGCCTCTTGGCTAGAGTTTATGAAAGTAGTTGGACAAGTAGCAAGATTCCAAGAAGTACCAAAAGAATCACATATTATTGTCGTCAAAAGAATTCTTCGATATCTAAATGGAACAACATATTATGGGTTGTGGTATCCCAAGGGAAACAATCTCATTATTCAAGCCTTTACAAATGTAGATTGTGTAGGAAGGGTTTATAATCGTAAGAGTACTAGTGGAGCATCATTCTATCTAGGTGGTTGTCTTGTATCATGGTTGAGCAAAAAGAAAACCTCAATCTCGTTATCCACAACATAAGTAGAATATATCGTAGCAGAAACCTGTTATACTCAAGTTCTTCGGATGAAGAAAATTTTTCAAGATGTTTAGGTCAAGTTTGATGAACCTATTCCCATATTTTGCGATAAAACTAGTGCCATTAGTATCTCCAAGAATGTTGTGATGCATTCCAAAATGAAGCACATTCCAATTAAATATCAATTCCTTAGAGAGCAGGTCACTGAAAACAATATTAAGCTTCAATGTGTTGGTACAAAAGAAAAAACTGTTGATATTTTCACTAAACCTTTACCTCATGAAGCATTTGAATATATTTTCCAGAAGCTTGGGATTCTCCAAAGTTCTCATTAGATTTTCCTTATTCAGAAAATAAAGGGGGAGTGGAAGTGTGTACAGGTCCATAGGATGGTTGTGTCTAAATAGGAGTTAATCTTTTCCATTGACGTCAAATGTGAAGATAAGGAAGTAAGAAGAGGTTCCCTGATCGTAGGGGGAATACTTGTGTTGCCATCAACGCCAAAGGGGGATATTGTTGATCTAAATATGATCTGAGGTTGTCATTCATGTCAACCCAAGGAGAACTAGGGGTTACCCTGATATTGCAATGGAATTTTGACTTCAAAAATTACTCTATTTTTAGACAAGGATTTTATCAATGGATTCCACTTGTCGAGATGTTTCCATTGATATATGGCACGGCAAGTAATTCTTCATGGTTTGAGAGATATTCATGTTTGAAGTTAGTAACCCTAGTTAGTGGGTTGAAACCCTATGGGGTGGTGTCCTGGTACTCGTAAATAGTTTTGGTCACTGAATAGTCAATAATTAATAATGTTTTAAGCTCCTAAAATCCCTCCAAAATTCTCTATAGAAGCCCCTCTCAACTCTATAAAAATAAATCTCATATATCCTCCAAATGAAGTGATCGTGGAATTTTCACTATAACTTCATTTCTGTGAACTCTTAGATCCTAACATAAAAACCCATTTGATTCATAATCGTGATGAATGTCATGACTGAATTGTAGATCTTGGTTCACTATATCTTTAGTGATAGGATTTGCGGAAGTTAGGGTTTTTGCTGGCTCCGAAATTTCATCTCAAAGAAGTGACCATGGGAAAATCATCATAAATCTCTCTATGAGAAGAGGATTGGAATTCTGTCAGATGTGGAAAATAGTGCACAAAATTTAGTTTTTTGTGTATTAATTTCAGAGTCGAAGAAGGAAAGAGTGATACGTGGAATGCCATACAAGTTCGCTCTCTTGAACTAGTCCATAATTAGGTCATTGCAAGAGATTCGGAATAACTTTTTCTTCAGGAGTCCTAACCAGGTTAGACCTATGGTACTGGAAAGAAGACTTAGAGGGAAAATACAAGACCAAAGATCACATATTGGGGATATGAAATCTTAGAGATACATCATATTAAATATCGTGCTCCTAGAAGGTGAGAAAAACTAGATCAAGTGTTGTCAGGGGGTGCAAAGGACTAGACTTTCTAGGGCAGGAAAGAGCAAGGTGTAGGAAAATGATCCAACAGAGGTAAGCTACATATAAGTATATTTTGTATATTCATGCTCATTTCTTGATTTCCTTAGGTTCTTTGTATTTTAATTTGTTGTTTTTGTTTAGCACTGGCATATGCTATGCATGATGAGGTAAGTTTTGTTATTATCATGTCATGGGTATTTCCTTGAAGACTTTTTGGAGGTATTATATATTCATCAAGAGAAGACTCAATGCATAATCTAATGTTCTAAAGAGCGAGAAAGGGTAGCATGATAAGAGCGACAATCAAGGTGCATAACAACAACAAGAAGTTCACCATATGAATTCTTGAAGTGGGAAGCACTGCATACAATAATTGTAAAAGTACCATTGTATAGAGCCATTGTAAAAGCATCATTGTAAAAGTTGTACAAGTGTCTATCTGCCAAGAGTTGAAGAGGTAGTGGTGGGAGGTCTAGGATCATCATTAGGTGGTTATGTCATAGTTGGGGTTATGGTCTATTGTGTCTTCTTCTTCTACATCATTCTATATCATTGTAAAGTGGACCATTTTCCTTGTTACGGGAGTCCATTCTTCTTTTAGTATTCTATAGGGTTGTAGGGTGGTGCTAGGCTGGTGCATGAAGTCACCAACAAGTTCAATCTTGTGAGAAATTCAGGGTGGTAGGGTCGTAGTATGGTGAGTTGTAGGTCATTGGGTGTTGGGGCATTCATTCAGTTGACTACTGAAGAGTCTCGGGCATTGGAGCATCCATCTAGTGGGAGCTAGAGAAGAATGATTTTATAGAATTATAGGAAGTTGTTTCTTTCATTTCAGTTGGGGCTGAAGATTAAAGAATTATTAGAAAAGTGTTAAGTGGTTTTTGACCCGGAGTGGGTTTTCCACCTAAAACCTTTGTGCCTCCTCGGTTCTTTTATTTACTATTATTATTGCATAAACATTAATAATAATTGAAGATTAACTAATTCTATGAAAATATTTAAATGTGTTGATTGCTAAAAAATAATGATTCACCCCCCTCTCAGTATTTTCCACAAAATTCTGGTCAAGGCTAATGTAAACAACCCAATTCAAGATAATAGCCCAGCATAATATTTTTCACTAAAATATGAAAGCTAAAACCATTAGAATTGCTATTTCTCCAACATAGAAAACTCATAAATTTATATCAACAACATAGGAAACTTTCATGATCATTTGGACAAGAGGGTACTGCACAAAGACATAAAGTAGAACTTGATAATCACAACCAATGACATTATATTGCTGGAAAATATGGATTCTTCAAACACTTGATCAATTACATCGTCTGCTACAACAATTTAATTAATTATGGAATGGTTGAAGGTATGGCTGAAGGTGACGTTCCCATGCTTCAATTTATAACACTAGTTTATTGTAATTTCCAAGAAATGTATGAATATTAATACTTAACTTCAAGGTAAAATATATACTCATAAAATTACCTCTCTTTCTCTTAGGAATACTTCTACCTAAATATTAACACGACCAACAACAAAAATAGAGACACTTCAACCCTAATAACTGAGTCATACAAATCTGAATCAAATATGAAATGGTATGCAAATTATTTCCTTTGTTTTGAGAAACACGCTCCTTCTACTAGTGTGGTAAATAATATGGTATTAATCAGATCTATGAGGCCCACTAATCTGTTATGAATTGGATGAAAATTTGTCCTTGAGGATGCTTCAGGAATCAATCTCTAAAACCATTTCTATTCTACCCAAATGATGTAGATAAACGCAAACTCTTAGTGACGACAAGTCCATGCGATAAACCCAATTAGAAGCCTCCTTCAAAAAATTCATTCAATGATGAATACCCTCTACAATAAGTACAATGGAAGATCTAAAGTAATCTTACCAACAAGCTAACTGAACAAGCTAACTAGGGTGGAACTCGAAAGGTGAATTTAATTTATGTATATATCCCTTCCAGCCCACAGTTGTCAAGGGTTTCTTGGCAGGTTCCACCAAAAAAGGCCCAATGGTGAGATTTTAAATCTCCATATTCCATAATTGTCTTTGGGTTTGCATGTCCTTACACCTATTCCCATGATAAAGGAAATTGATTTTTTCTTGGACGTGAAATGGACGTATTTCCTTCTCATATATATTAGAAATACTTGATAACCAAATGGCTCTTAAGGCATTTAGAGGCAGTGATCTATCTACTCTGAGAGACCTTTCTTTGATTCAAGACCTCATATAATCTAACAAGGATGTTGCTTGCAAAAATAACCATGTCCACCTTTTAATGGAAGAATAAGCTTCCAAAGCTCTTTTGAGAACCTAAATTGTACCAGAACATCGTCAATTGTTCCACTTCACATATATAGATAGTACACTTATTTGGTCCTTGTTGTGCCCTTTTTCAAAAGGCCTCCAAGGTCAAGGATTTACTTAACAATGCTGAGCACATGAATGTTCAAGAAGTCATCTGGGATTTTACTTTTTAGAGCCTCCAATGCCACTAGGTTCCTTATGTTGCATATACTTTTGATATTCATTGTATACCAGACTTGTTGTGAACTTACTTGAAGATGGGGTTTTGTTCCATGCCAAGGTGTTTTATCAATTCTAAGTGTGACAGAGCCCCACTCCAACCTTACAAAGGCCTACCGATTTCTTTGCATCTCAAGATTCCAATCCCATTACCTCTGCACTCAACCAACCTTACTACCAAAAGAGTGATCATCGTTAGGTATACTACATTGCTAGTATTATAAAGTGTTAAATTTTTTAATAGCTCACATTAGCTATAAGGTAGTTAGAAGGGTAACTTGTTACATGGTATATAGAAAGGGTCGCACTAAAATAGTCGATGACTAATTTATTATCAAAATCATTCTTTCATATATTTCACATCTATGTGATATATTTCTTCTATCTCTCATTGAACAGGGCATCTGTAAGTTCTAATGACATTACCAACCATTCAAACAATTCTTGTCACATCTTGAAGGTTATATTCCACATATCCTTTGGATTGTTTTAGATATGATGACAACCATACTTTATGTCGATATTATCGAAGTACTTTATTCCCTAAATTTGATGTAACATGTTGCCTAGATGTGATAATAGAAATTGGTTCTTGATTGTAATTTTGTTCAAGAGTTTATAATCCTTTCACATTCATTCATTCCATCCTTTGAAACAACAATAGGTGGACCCATACAGTGTGATGAGATGGTTACAATGTGACGCTTATATAATAACTCTCTAACTTTCCTTTGAATCTTCTCATTTTAAGACAACGAGGTCCTATGAAGGCCTCAGTGGCGATGGGCTCGATGACAAACGTCATGGCAATGACTGAACCCCTGGCGCACACTCCAGCTCCCACCTTTTTCTTTCTGCTTGAGTCTACGACTAAGGTCTCTATGTTTGCTCACCTGCATTTTTCATTCTGGTCTTATCTCGGTCAGTCTGTTTGTCCAGCATGTTTAGTTTCTGTTTTTCCTGTGTATGGCGACTCACAGTTGAATTTTGAAGGGTGCCCCTGCGTGGGCTGTTAAGTTATGTAGTATGTCGAGCAGAATAGGCCTTCGCCTCTGCCTCTTTTTGAGAAATTTAGACAATTTTGTCAGTGCTGCCCCTGCGAGGGAGCTTCTGTGTCAAACTCAGGATGCCCAAGGTGCCAATGCGGGCCATGGAAGCCATGTTTTACTGCATGTAATTTTTCCTGTAAATATTTTATAATAGAATAGCTAGTTTTACTGAGAAAAAAAAAAAACAACGAGGTCCTATGCTTTTCTTCATTTAGCATAACAGCTTGTTATCGAAGGTCAATGATGTTCTTGAATGTGCAACATGGAGGCATTTTGAGTGGTTCTTGAAAAAATTTAGAATAGCATTGCAACAAGTTGTCTAACTTTTTTTTTCTTTCTTTGTATTTTGTTATTGTGTTGAATTGACACATAACAAGGCATTAGTGTTTTGGTGGTAATTTGAGAGTGCCACATTCTCTTTCTTTAGTCTTAGAACTAACAAGACAAATTGTTCTTGGCTTTGATCAAGCTTTTGGATTCCTCAATTGAAATGATTCTAATGATACTGGATCTTTCCGTATTGTCACTAAGTAAGCTTGCTCATCCTTGATAAGTTTGTGCTATCTTAGGCATCGTAGTTAGATTGTCTCTTGATCCCACATATATTGGTTTCCAAAAATCACAGCCCACATCTGCCACAAACTGAGGATACAGTGTATGTAAATAATTATCAACCTAGCTTATTGAATAATCCTCAAGCTTACACTGCTCTAAAATCCTACAAACAAGATTAGTGGCCCAAGCAGGTTGGAACAAGGAATCAACATTTGAAATTTCATTTGAATGAAGAGTTACAAATATCTCATGTGAAACTAGAACCCAAGTATTATCGGTCTTCCTATATACACTACTACCTTTATGTAGGATGAATTCAAAAACAAGAATTTGAATCTCTATGAGTGTTAATGGACTCTTTTCATGGCCATCACCATCATGATAATACCACTCTTCCATATCTAGTTTGAGATCATTTACAGTTCTTAAGTGCCTTTAAGAAATTCCTTCATTTGACTTAGCTGCTTCAACTTTAGGCATAGGTGGCATACCTAGGTTATGAACCTCAGAAGGTGACACATTAATTTTCTCCACAAAATGCTCACATGTATTTCCAATTTCAAATTGATGTAATGGATGATCTGCAACCTGTTCAAACTTCACAATAGTGTCCCATGTACTAGATCTTAGTGTATAACTCCCAATCGGAAAGACCAGATTCTTAAAAAAATATTGAATTGTTCTTTAGTAAAAATTTCACTTCAAAATCAGATGACAACGTAGCTTTGTAGACATTCGCGACTTTGGTTGCTTCATACATCTGTGAATTTGATTTGTTTCCTATGATACTCTTACAAAAATCACCGTTGTTTGGTTTTTTTGTTTTCAACCGATCATAGCCACAAATAGTAACAACATATCCCTTTTGTGTTCCAATATGATTAATTGGAATAGAAAATTGTGACTTTCGTGTAAAGGCATGTGCTTTTGGTGTTGCACTTGACTCCTAATCTATCTACATGTGGACATCAAGAGAATTATCCATCGTATGTGTGGAATCACTTATTTCTTCTTTCAACTAATAAGGTGAAGCAGGAAGTTGTAGTTGCCTAAGCTATGTTGCCTAAGGAGATTCTTTACATGGATCCAATATTTCATACTTCCAAATGTCACAAAGTAGAACCCCATCATTGAGAACCAAATATTTCCTCAAAGTGTTGTGATGATGAACTACATTATGAGTCAGTGGAAATTTTTGAATTCACCTAGCCACTTGAAATCACCGCCTTTAGATGGACATCTTCTAGAATCTTTGAAGGATATTGCATTGTCAGGAAATGTACCCACATTATTAGAAACATCCTTTCCATGATCAAACTCCTTGTTCAATCTTGCAACTGATGTAGTTTCCATGTTAGACACATTACACAAATTTATAAACCAACTTCGCAACTCTGCATCTCTCCAATGATTGTAGTACTCACCATATCCATCTCTAAGCCCTAGACAAATTGCACTTATTATCACATATTCAACTTGTTCACCAAGTGACATTTCATTGCTTGAACTTTAAACTCTTACAAATATCTTTAAAGTTTAAGCCTTGTGCAAGGGCCATTCTACCATCAAAATCTCAAAAAATTTCCATGAACATGCATAATGATTAGAATAAATAAAGAAAATGAAAAAGAAAAAGAAATACATAGGCTACACCTTCCCATTCTTCTTTTTGTTCCATGTCACAACTCATATGTCAAGTTTCATGGAATAGAGCTTTGACAAGTGTAAATGTGTAGGTTTGTAACATAAAAAATGTCTGAAAAATCTGACAAATGAAAGCCTAGTGACTTGGCCAAAATTGAGGAATAAATTGACCTATTACAAAAAGTAAACTAAAAGTACCATCACAATTAACAAATTTCCTAATATTAATCTATAGATAATGTGTTTTTATGAAATCCTAATTTGTTCTACCCATGGAAGAGAGAAACAATCATAGGAAAGTGTTTTCATGATTATGACACTCATTGATAAAAAAATGAATATAATAAAAAATTTACTACAATTAGAATAGAATTCACATTGACTTGTATAGGCTAAAATAGCTTTTTGGTTCCATGTCTTGATCTTCTCATTGTATAGTTTTAAATATAGCTTTTTGGTTCCATGTCTTGATCTTCTCATTGTATAGTTTTAAATATTTAAGAAGCCCAGACCATCAACACTGACGTCACAAGCCTCTACATCTTCATTAGTCACCAGTAGAACATTGCTGGCAACATCCCCAATTTTCTTGCAGTTGACAAGCTCTTGTTTGTTGGAGCATTGAAGGTAGACAGTTTTATCATGTACCTCAGTTGGCTTAGATGACGAAGCATAACATGAAACCATTGAAATTTCTTGTTTTAAATATTCCTATAAGGCATCACAAGAATATCAAAACTAAGAGAATTCATTATTGCTTGAGAAAATATTCCTATATGTCATGAGGAAATACAATTTGTAAGAAAAAAATAGTAAGGTAAGGTATTAGACATATTTTCCATCTAAAATTTTTAAGGCATGGTTTCCAAATATTGACAAAGTTATTCAGTGCCTCAAGCCCATAGTGAAAAGTACAATTAAAAAAACAGAAAGAGAACTTAACCGCAAAAAACACATAAAATTCAAGTCCATTTTCAAAAAATATTTATGTGACATTAGAGAGAAGACCAACATGATCACCACTGCATAATTCAAGTCTCATCCCCTACAAATTGGATCAAAATAGACACTAGACATCACCAACCAACCATATTCTCATTTTGTTAAACAATTCAAGGGAACTCACTTAAAAAGACCACAATTTATGTATTTGTATATCTATTTGTGAGTTTTTTTTATATCCTTGTATATATATGTGTGTATACCTATCTATCTGTCCATCTATCTATCTATCTCTAAGTCTATATCCCTAAAATCTCAGAATATATCCCTATTATTTCAAAATTCTTATATGAATAATGTGACATACCAAAGGGACCCTTTTGTCTATTTCTACCTCCATCTATATGTATGATGTAAGCCTCCCTCACATTAAAAAAAAAGAGGCATCAATTCCAATGAGTACACTAAATGAGAAATGTGAGTAAAACAATTAAATACTTGATAAAAGTTTACTCTCTCAAAGTGGTGTGTCAAAATACATACCTAATAAACAACAGGTCCTTCAACATCAACACTGCCATGAAAAATTACATATTGCATGTTGGTTAGAGTTCATACAGTGTCAAACAGAAGCTTTGGCTGGTCTTTGCACTTGACATTAATAACATAATATCCTTTCTGCTAGAGTCGGTATGGTCACTCCTTCGTCAGAGATCAAAACTCTATGCATTTCATTTTTAGGACTCCTGCTCCATTCACTCAACTGCATTCTGCTAGGGGCATGCCATAATTTGACGGAAAAGGTCATGCTAGTCATTTCCCCTCATGTCTGGCTCCTGCTGGCTTAGGTCTTTGGTCAAAGATCACTAAAGTCCATGAAACTCAAGGTCTGGTCCTTTAATGGAAAGATGTCATTTTTTATCATTAGGTCTATGGATTAATCAATTTGGTCTTTAAACATATCCAATAAAGCCATGCAGGCCTGAGTGAGGCCCTTACAAAGTTATGATTTAGAGAGTTTCATCGTCATGTTGATAGAATTCGACTGTTCTTCAAAACTCTGTTTTGAAGAAATGTCAAATAGTGTCATTTGTGATAAAATTTGCAAAAAAATCATTAGTTGACTTCTTCAGGTGCAATCATGGTTTCCATGGCCAAATTCCCTGTCATGCAAGCCCTACAAAGAGTGCCAAAAATTTCATCATTTGAGCTAAAATTTCAAAGGGAAAAGTGAAATTCAGCATTTCTTTAAGTCAATGAAAAAGTGTCAAAACACAACATTAGCAAAATGGGTTTTTGAAGAGGAAAAAATTAAACCCATGACTTCAAAGCCTTTATATACATGTTTCCACCAAAATCAAAGTAATTGTGCTAATAAAGGTTATTGAGAAACATAGCAAGGTGTTTGAGAGGCAAAGAGTGTGTTTGGAGTGAATTTGGAGGCAGTTTCTAGGGCGCGGCACATACACAGAGGGGTGCCTCACACACATAGTGCATGGCATAGACAGAGCCACCCCACAATGCAAATTTTCAACGGGTACGGTGCACACCCAGGGCACAACGCATTGGGTTTGGCGTGCGGCGCACACCCACAAAGGGCTGAAATCATGCCAAATTTCCTCAAATTGCTTGTGAAACCCCTCAAACTGATAGGTAAGCTCTATATCATGGATTGCTCATCAAATTTTATGGATGATATGGTGGTTCTTGGCTATGTTTAATTGCCACAAAACTCATAAAACCAACCACTCAAAAAACATCAAAACTATGGTGGCTAGGGTTGTAAAATTGTGGTGTTAGTGCCAAGGTTCCATTTTCACTCCTCATTTTTCCCTTGCTTTCCATTTTTCCCTATCCCCTTTCTCATTTTTCTTATTATCCATACCCTAAAACACTAATAAACCCTATTCCCTATCCTCTCCTCTTATTTTTCAACATAAAACCCAAAACCCTACCCTATCAAATACCCAAACCCCCTACATATCCCTAAACAAACTTCTCCCCATAACCCCTATTCCAATCATATTACTCCCTTCCTAATACTCCCTTGTTTCATTGTTCCCCTTGGTGGCAGATATCACAACAACACCTAGTTTCACATCATCATCAAAGGGCAACCCAAGTACAGTGAATGCAATAGTCATGGCATCAAAGCATTCATCAGAGTACGAGGTGGAGACACAAAGTGATTCATCCTCGGAAGAACAGGATCCCAGGACACATCACAAAAGTGGCAAACATGTTAGGGATGAGACAACTACCCTCACTGAATTGCAGGCATGCCCTCTTAACATGTCATGTTTCCAATATCTATCATGTTTTGAATTTTTTCAAAGGGCGGCTAATGTTAGAGTTCATCATGAGCTGGCCCGTCTTTTTGTGCTTCATCTAGATGGAGGTTAGTCTATCTTGGCCGGGGTCACCTTCACATTGTCACCTGAAACTATCTCAGTGGCAACTGGAATACCAAATGTTGGAGAATAGTGGCACAAGAAAAATAAGGTGGATAGGCAACACTATGAGCCTTACATTAAGGACAGATTCTTGAGGAAGCTCGCAAGAATCTTTCCATTCAAATATTTGAAAGATGAGTATGCGCCACTCATGAAATTGATCATGAAGTACTTCAGCTGTGAGGGGAGGTTCTCTCTTCTAGATCCCTATCACATCACGTTGCTCATGCACCTTACCAGGGTGCGGATGATGAACCTCCCATTTTTCATTTGCAGGAACATAGAGAGGATGAACACCTTCATGCAACATAATACCTCTCAGCAACAACTTAACAGTGTTTATCACTTTTCTCTTATCCGGATTTTGGTGGATCATCAGCTGGGATTGCAGGGCATTTCTTGGGAGGACCTCATCTCCCGTGATCTCTTCAGTACTTCACAGGTACTATCAGAGGTAGAGCATGAGATAGGTGGTCCTTCTCATCAGTATGAGCACCACGAGACCACTACTATGCCAATATTCGTTACATATCAAAGAGGCAGTAGGCACTTGTTTGCAGCAGCGAAGCAAGTGTTATCTCCACTCAGGGTGGAAGGGGCCTCACTTCTGGCATCGACGACACAGGTACAGGACAAGGCCAAGAGTCACATGCATTACGAGGGGCCATCAGGTGAACAGGAGGCCGAATTCATCCTCATTCAGGATGATGATGCAGATGTGGATAGTGCCAAACTTAGGATGACCATTTAGGAGCAGAACACGGAGATCCAAGACATGTCACTCAATTTGGAGAGGGCCAAATGGATCATCAGGTATTTGGAGCAGAGGAACAAACAGCTTGAGGACCAGCATGAGATCATGGAGCTACAAAGCATCCATGAGAATCGACAGGCTGCCAAACAAAGGAGGATTGAGCTCACTACCTTGGAGCAAGAGATTAACAATGACCATGATTCTTGGCTCGAGCGGATCAACATCCACCTCGAGAGATTGTTGGAGAAGGCCGACAGAGACAAAACCATACTGAAGAGGATGGTATATCATAAAAGGGCACGAAACATGAGTTCCAAGGCTCGGATAAGGAGCTTGAAGGAAAAATTGAGAAAAGAAACAAAGAGGCAAAAGAGGCAAAAAGATCAAGATTAGCTTCAAATCTTGGCTAAAGCCTCTGTGGCCCAGCATAATGCCTCTTAGAGAACCTCCATCCCAAATTTCAAGAAATTTGGGGCAATTTTGGTCACATGGCAATTTTTTGGTCACAACACAGGTTTATTGGGAGCTCCAAATTGGAAATGGCTTGCATTTTTGGATTCATAATGTAAAATTACAACTACTGGTGCTTGGAAAATAAATTTGGGCATGATTTGAGTCTCGAGAAGGCCAAAAACACCCAAAAAATGACCTCTCGGCCCCTATTTTGACACACATGAAGCAATCTTGGGAGAATGAAGATTTGGAGGGGCAAATGAGCACCAAATTCAGAAATTCCACTTGGGTTGGAAAGTAGATAGGTCAAGATTTCCAACAAGCACACTTGGGCACATTTTGGACTCCTACAGTTGCCTCAAAATAGCCTCCAAAGTGGCGCAGTGCATATAGAATTAGGTGCGGCACATATAGGAAAAAAGTCCAAATTCACCTCCGTTTCGTGAAATTTGAAGTCGCGACTTTCTCCAAGTGGACCCGCTCATCTACACTTCACTTTTTTCATCAACTAAGGTAAAGTTTAAAGAGTTTCGCTTCTATCCAAGTGGAAAAGGAAGGAAAACAGTCACCCAAAGCCATTTTTCATTTTTGTAACGCTGCACCTGTAGCTAATGCTTGGCTTTCCATCTCGATTTTGTAATGATTCAAGAAACTCCCCAACCCTTGGTCGTTCTATCTCCTCGTGGCATGTTCTATTGATTGTATGCAAACCATTTGCAGCAGGTTGGTTGGCTTGTCATTTTTGGGAGACTGTGGGAAATAAACTTTGTTCCTTCATTGTATATTTTTACAGAGTATTAATGAAAGGCAGCGGATCTCTTTCATGAGATTCATGTGGTGGTGAGTGTAGCAAATGTGTCTCTTATGTTTCATACGTATTTCGTTATGTTTCACAGTTCATTTCATATTCATTTCTAGTGAAATTTTCTAAGCTAGATAAGGTAGAATTCATTTTTATTGCTCTGCCTGTGGGAAAATTTCATGTTCAGTGTTCTTCTTTTGTTGAAAAGGATTCATGTACTTATGCCCTTTTCACCCTCTTAAGAAATCTCTCCATTCCATGTTATTTGAAACTAAATTGCTATACTTTCCACCTGTCTTGCCTCACGAAGTAATCTGTGCCTTTGTATTAAATTCTCTGATCATTGTTGTCTGTTGATCCCATACTATCCCAGAAACTTAGTCATTCATAAAAAATTGATTCTTGTATCCATAATTACTTACTAGCCTATATTTCACTGTAAATCATCTCAGGCCATTTCGTTTACTTATTCACTGAGCGTGACACGGAGAGAGCCCTCTCCTGTTCTGGTAGGGCTAGCTACCAGACTGAGCGTGGTTTGTGGTTACCCTGAATTTTGCCTTCCTTCAGCCTAAGGCAGATTTAGGTGCTAACACTTTCTTGAACCAATTCTAAAGATTCATGATAGGCCTGGCTTGATCACTCCTAGATCCTACACTACCATTATGTGCTCTTTCATAGCCATGATCGGGTAACATCAATTCATGCAGATGCCCCTCTATATGAATAATAACCATAAAAACAATAGTATTGGCACACCACCTGTCATTATTCTCCTTCAAACGACTGTAGTGTTGAAGCCTTTCAATGTAACATACACCAAATTTGTAACCCATGTGTTGTGAGTCCAAACCACAGCCGCAACAACAATACAATTAAGGTCTGTCAGAACTAAAAATAGTTCAGAAAGAAAGCCTCACCTGTATCTCATTATTTCAATTGTTGGATGTTCAGAAACATCCTTTACTCCAATGTATCTCCTCATTGAAGGCAAGAAGAAATCATTATTTCTCATGGACTGCAATCATAGTAGGTAGAATTAGGAAGGGATTCATGAATGGAAATGGGAACTCTCAAAAATTCTTTGTGTCAAGAAAGCTATCTATAAAGACCTATTGTATATACTCAATAACATTTTCATCTCTAACTTTTTTTCCATATTTGTCTATTACATGGAATGACGCCATAACAAAAAAAAATAGGTTACATTGGATTTAGCAATAACAGTTTCCTTCTCCCAACTTGATTCATAGTTTTACAACTGAATCACTAAAACAAATTATGGTCAACGCTACACATTTACCAATTGTAAGCCATCCTCCATCAGAAGATATGTAAGCCTTAGAAATGGTAAGAATCGAGATGAAAATTTGTCAACACTTGTACCACTTCCAGAGGAATGCAATGCTTGAAGGCTCTGTCAATCTGCAAGGCAAAGCATGATTACAAATCAACTCAATTAAAATTCAATATTTGATTCGATGAAATCAATAGAAAAGTTTCATACCCAAAATTGGAAATACATGAATAATACCTTCACGAGTATTTTATTTTTACTATCGATGTTTTTATTTCAAACCTTGTTAGAAATTAAAAACAAACAAGATAAGTGTTAGTAACCAGCATCTATTTAATGCGATGAAACTCTGTCTCATTTAGACATCTCATAAAAAACATGGCATGCCAATTGTATGTTTCCAGATTTATTATACATATCTATCGGAGTAGTCCCCACGACAATATCAGACACAAATTGTGTTCTAATAATATAACCATGCATCCACTTACCCCATTGCACAACTCCTAACTGAGCATAACCATGGTGGAAGAGTCATGTCTAATATATGTCAGTTATATTCATCTAAGAAACATTAAAGCTTAATTTTCATTCCCATTGACCACATACCCAGTAATCATGGAATTCCAAGAGACCACAACCATTTTAAGAATTTCATCAAAAACACCATATGCAATGTATGCTCCTACAATTTTCATACGTATCGATGAGTACAGTTCTAGCAAAAGCATCTCATTCAAAGCCACTTCTAGTTATGTAATCAGGGCTCCAAATACCTTGTTTCATAACTCCTAGATGGGTGAAAGCCTGAATCACAATCACCATCGGAAATGAATCGAGCACCACGCCCTCCTTTCAATTTCATCAAATAGTCCTAGAACTATTTCAGGATGTCCATTTTGAGTGTACCCAACAACCATGGCATTCCATGAGATAAAATCTCTAATACAAATTTTGTCAAACAACTAGAGCGCAATGTCAAAACACCTACATTTAGTATACATTTGTATGTGTCAATCCCATGAAAACAGCCAACTTGAAACCACCTCTGGCAATACGTTCATGAATCTTCTTTCCCTCTTCCAAGGCTGAAAAACAAGCACACGCTTTAAGCAAAAATAGGAATGTGAAATTGTTTGGTTATACACCCGGCTGATGCATTCAGTAGCAAAGTTTTAGGGATTCCTCACATGGACCATTCTTGGCATATCCTCTAAGAATTACATTCTGGAGAAACAAATTGGTTTTTCTTGTTTGGTTAAAAACTAGGTGGACATTCTCCATATGGCTACTCATAGTATATACTATATAGGTTAAGTGGACTAGCTAAAGATATGTCCTACTCAAGCCTATTTGTTAGAATGTAGGCATGGAACTATGTCACTTAATTGAAGATAGTAAATTATTGCAATGGAGAAGCAAATACACCATATTCCATTAATTAAAACTCCCTGCCAATGATGTCTTGCTATATTTTACAATGTCATTGGTGGTACAGTATGGGTTCCTTTTCTATAAAAACACCTAAATTAAAGGATTTAGCATAACTCTTATCAACAATATGGATGCTCCATTTTAAGGAAAGCATGATGTTCAAAAAAAATACACTTGTGTAAACTACTTGAGTTCCTTACAAAACCCTTAAAGCCAGAAGTGATACATCCATGGTATCCATGAGCATTGAGACTAGTTAAAGTTCCATATACACAGAGATCATGTATTATAAACAATGAATAAGCTCTTAAAGTGAATTGAATTGAATTACCATCCCTTAAGATTTGAACTACTTCAATTCCTTCGGACAATTCTACTAGCTCATCAAATAATGGCTCTAAATAAACATCAATGATATATGAAGGCACATTTGTTTCCATGGTATAATCGATAACAACATCAAAAAAAAAAAATTGATGCAACGATTATTTTCAGATTTTTTCACTACAACAGTTGCAGAATTTTCAAGGAAATTTTACATGGTAAGAGAGCAAGGAATAGAATAAACATGACCAGAATTTGATTAATACAGAACATGTGTGATACATCAAAGAGGAGGACATCTGATTTAAGGAGCCAAAGCCTACAGGATTTTTTCCAAGAACAGAAGGTTGATTTCGAGGTTATCTTTCTATTCTTGGAATAGGTCGAGATTAAGAAGGGTGCTGGTCATGTGGATAAGTAGGAGTTATTGGTAAATTGGTTATGTGTGGAAGGGTCTATTCCCTATTATATGTTGTTTCCATCTTCTATGCATAATAGGTAGGCTGAGTCTCTATCTTAAATGACCAAAAGGCCTATAAGGGACCAGAAGAAGAGTCAAGATACCTTGTAGATATACACAAGAGTAAAGGACCTATAGTGGAGGATCAATGAAGTATTTATAGGGGTTTAGAGGATGAGTTGGAGGTGTTAGAATATTATATATTACAGAGCAATGGAACACATAAGATATTGTAGAAATATAAACATAGAAAACACATAAAACAAGAGAGACGCAGATATATGTGGTTCACCCAGTTTGGGCTATGTCCACTGACAAATAGCCAATCCTTATTTTTATGTTATCCAACAAACTAAAGAGATACAACCTATAGAAACTTCATTATAACATAGTCTTCACTCTCAATCTTCTCTC
This sequence comes from Pinus taeda, assembly GCA_000404065.3. Classification (NCBI taxonomy): domain Eukaryota; kingdom Viridiplantae; phylum Streptophyta; class Pinopsida; order Pinales; family Pinaceae; genus Pinus; species Pinus taeda. Next base: position 102,444 of record APFE031246180.1, read on the forward strand.
TCTTCCTCATTTAGAATACAGATCTACATAGAAGTAATACAATTCCCTCATATATAGCGAGGGGTTTCCTTCTAGGGCAAAAAAAACCCTAAATCAAAGATAGCTTCTACCATCAGATCATTCGACTAGTGAACAACCTAGATTGACTGTGAAATTACAACATTTTACAAGGAAAATTTACATCTATTCTTAGCTTTGGGGGTGCTACCCACGAACCCCTGTTGGGGGACCGCTGGCCCCCAGACCTCCCAGCCCAGGGGGGGGGTTAGCCCCCGCGAGGGGGACAGGACCCCTTCATACCCCCTAGCGTGAAGGAGTGTACAATCTTCCTAGGGTATGCTTCCAGCTAAAACATTTGAATACATAAGATAATTAGGCTCCACAGCCAATAGGAGGGCTGGTGCAATATGTTGAAGTTCCTATCAAGAGGTCGAGGAATCTCAGAAGAAGAACCCAGAACTGTGACCTAAGAAGGGAAAAATAAGTCTTCTAAAGAGGCATTTGTTTTTGTGCTTCTGTGTTGAGATTTCTAGGTTGGTGTAGTTTTGGTGGCTTGAAGTTCTAGACTATAGGTGTGTTGTTACAAGTTTCCTTATTAAGCCCTAAGTTTAGCTTAGTGTGAAGCAATACAAGGTTGTTAGTTGGTAGGTGTCAGAGAGCTCTTTGGGCAAGCCTGATTGGCTATCAGGGATTGAAAGAAGATCATTGCTTCTAGGGAGCCACTAATGTCATCTCTTGGCAAGGGATGATCACGATAGTATTAGAGGATAATGGGATGGGACAATTTATGAAAAATGAAATTCCACCACAATAATATCCCCGATAGTTGGTGCAACATAATAAGAATGATATCAAGTCTAGGAGGATTATTATAGAAGTGGTCAAAGATCATATAGTTCCTCATATCTATGAGTAGAAGGCAACATATGAGATGTTTCAAACCATATTACAATTATATCATAGTACAAATGGTACCAGGAATCTTTCTCTTAAGGAGAAGATAAAGAGTATCTAGATGAGCAAGGATGAGCCCATCGTCACGTATTTGTCAAAATTTAATTAGGTATGAGATGAGCTAGGTGGTGTGGGTGTGACTATAAGTCATACCAAAGCATGACCTTATGCTTTTTTCTCTACTAGGACTTCACAAGTCTTGGCATGGTTTCCAAGATGGAGTAATTTGCAAAGAAAATTTTCCACACTGGGAAAGGCTACATATTGATTGCATTCACAAAGAGATCCAGAGAGGGACCATAGATGGTAGATTAATGAAGACAGAGGGTGGGGATAACTTTTCCCTAGCAGGCATGTATAACAGGGTGAAGGGAAAGTAAGGCCAAGGAGTGGTCAATTCCAGTCATAATTGAAAGAAGAAGGATCTAAGTAAGATAAGTGCTGCCAGTTCTATGATTTTGGACACTTTGCCACTAAGTATCATAACAGTAGGGAGGAGTCTAGTAAGAATCATGTAACTACATTGACAAAGGTAGATGAATTTTCCTCCTAGTTCAAAAATGATTTCTCATTGATTAGTTGCATGTCAATCTCAACAAATAGTGGTGTATGGTATTGATTGAGGAGCATCATTCCAGTGAGCAGGAATAAGAAGATTTTCATCCTCCTAAATGAGAAGGACACACAGTTTTAGATTGAGCTAGGAGGTGATGGCCAATATGTAGCTAGTGGAGTTGGCAATATCATTTTTCAAACGCGGTGAGGTAAGTCTCTTGATCACAAAGATGTCCTCTATATCCTAGGAATAAAGTATAATATTGTTTCAATAGCAAGGGTTACGATGTCATATTTAGAAGAATTAAGGTTTTCCTCTAGCACTTAGCTTTTGGATGTAAGAAGTAGATAGGTGTGAGAATGAAGAATCTCTACAAGTGGTAGGTAGAGATGAGCACAACCTTTAGAAACAAGCCAGGAAGTTATCAGAAGAGAGAAGTAATAGTTGAGTGAGAGAAGGACAAAGTTATCAAGATTGAGGCTCAACTAGGATCTCAGTTTGAGTCTAAGCTAGTTGGCTATTGGGTCATCTAGCAGGATGATGAGGAGAATTTCCCAGGGTGAGTGGAGGTAGCCACTCAATCAAAGATTCCCAGGATAGAAAGAGTTTGAGCCAAGTGGTCAAAATATTTGTTTAAGGGATATCATGAGAGATTTGGATCTTCTAGTATCACCTTTAGAAAAAGGAAGTAACCATAAAGGTGCACAAGGTACATGGAACTTATGACTGAAGTGATAAACTCGTAGAGCATGCTAGGAAATAATAGGTGTTTAGATTAGGTTCCACAGAAGAAAGTAGGGTAGTTTTCTAGTTCAGTGGGAGCAGCTACAACAATGGAAAACATGTTGGAGATAGATCAAAGTGGATGAGGTTCTCCCAGAAACACCTTCCTCACTAAGAGAGGGTGTTGAAAATAATAGCGAGTAAGGTATTCTTTGACTTATGCTTTAGTGAAAGAGACCACAAGGATTCATTTAGCATGCAGATGTTCCTATAAGTTAGGATGAGTTCATGAAGCAGTTTAGTTCATGTGAATAGTTGGAGGCTCGGTTGTTTGTCTCCTTGTGCAAGTTCTAAGTCTCAATTGTTGTTTGTTGCTAGGATGAGTTACATGAGTTAGTTAGATTCAACTAACTAATTATTCATAAGATCACTTCCAAAAATAAACTTACTAGATTTAGATTGGTTGAATTTCTTATAAAGAGGTCAAAAGGAACAATTTTAATCATTCTTTTGTACAAGCAAAGTGTTGTGAGACAAGACAATAGTGAGCATGAGTTTTGTGTGTGAGATCACAGAGCTAGGAAGAGCATGAAAGAGTTTCCTAAAAATATTGTTTTTGTAGAAGAAATTCTTGATGGTATGAGGTAATAAATAGGAGGAACTTTCCACGGCCAACATAAGGATTTAGGATCTAAGAATAGGGTTCTTGCAAGTAGGGTTTCAAGCTAAGTACTAGCAAGGAGAATAAGTTTGTTTTCTATAGAAACAATTTTCCTTGTAATAGTTCTATTTTGCTTAAACTTTGTCAATCAACTTTCTATAGCTAGCAGAGGGTGTTTTTAGTTGGGTTCCATAGAAAAATTTGTGCTTTTTTTATTGTGTGAGTACTTTGTTCTGTACTATTATGCTACATATTGGTAGAGAAATTATGTGTCTTGGTGCAATGATTAATTTTAGTTTTGTTCCCTATATCAGTTTCAAAATTTTCAAGGAAATCCCACAGTCTCTGACTATGTCATTGCTGCAACCTACCAAGCTCTGTGTCGACTCTCTCTACAGCGTTGTTTTCTAAACAAAATTATCTATGACGTTTTGACTGAAATTTGAATGTTTATGTTTTGACTCACAATTTATTTGCACATTTGAAGATTTTTGCACCAACTTCATAGGTGAATAGAATTGTAGTCCATCCAAGGGTGCTATATCTTATCTTTGCCATTCTATTGTTCTAAAATAGTTGGTATTGTTGTCACTTGAAAAGCTACATAAGCCTTCGCTTAGCTTATTATTATTCCTTAAATAATTCTCCAATCCTTTTTGCATGCACTCACTTTAACATATGATAATTTTGTATCACCAATATTGTTCTTTTGTCAAAATGTGTTCCTCTTCCTCTCACGTATACTACTCATAAATTCAATATTTTGGTTTCCTCGACTGGCATTTTTGACATATGAACTTCACGACCACATTCCTCATAAGAAAATATTCCTCCATACAAATATCTATTTGATTTCCGTTACAAATCATTAACAAAAAAACTTTAGAGTCTAAAACAGGGCCCTCACCCACTATGGAAACCCTGGATTTCCAGCATTCTTCGTTTTCTCCTTTTTATCACCTCACAAACAAGTGTTAGAAAAATATATATTACAGGGCAATGGAACACATAAAATATTATAGAAATATAAACACAAAAAACACATAAAACAAGAGAGACATAGATATACGCGGTTCACCCAGTTTGGGCTATGTCCACTCCGAATAGCCAGTCCTTCCTTTCTATTATCCAGCAAAATAAAGAGACACAACCTAAAACAAATCCACTGTAATATCCTCTATATTTTCTCAGAGTCTCACCTCTCTATTTTTAGCTCAGAGAATACACATCTATTACACAACCTCAAATACAACGCCCTCATACAAAGTGATGGGTTTCCTTCTAGGGAAAAAAACCCTAAACTAAATATAAGTTCTACTGTCAGGTAATTTTCCTAATGAATGACACAGATTGACTAGACATTAATATACCTTTTCAAGGCAGTTTTACATCTATTTTTAGCTTCGGGGGTGCTGCCCCCGAAACCCCAGCCGAGGGATCGCTATCCCACAAACCCCCTAGCCAAGTGGAATCGACACCCCCGAACTCCCACGGGGGGCCAAGTCCCACCCACAGCTCCCCACGTGGAGGGGTGTACAAACTTCCTAGGGTATGCATCCAGCTGAAACAAAGACCTCTGAACAATCATGCTCCACACCCAACAATCTCCCACTTGGAGAATGACTGTAACAACTCCATCGCTGCTTCATTTGTTAGACAATGGATCCTCTTTGGACCTGCCTGTTTGTCATGTTTATTGTCATCTTTGAAGACCAATTGAAACTAAGCATATTCTCAGTTTCTCCCTTGTTACAAGTTTTGTCACCATATCTGTAGGATTCTGGCTAGTGTGTATCTTTTCCAGCTTCAACTTTCCATCTTCCAACACTGATCATATCAAATGATACTTGAGCTGTATGTGTTCAGTCCTGGAATGAAATGCTAAGCTCTTTGTAAGATGAATGACACTTTGGATATCACTGTATAACATGCCCATATCATGCTTCTTACCCAATTCACCCATAAACATTTGTAACCAAATCATTTCTTTACTAGCCTATGTTGTAACAATATAGTCTGCTTCTATTATTGAAAGTGCAATAACACTTTGGATTTTTGAAACCAAATTGACAGTTGTTCCACCTATAATAAATACATATCTTGTAGTGCTCATCCTATTATCTCTTCCACTTGCCATATCTGCATCAACATATCCTTGTAGAGAAATGTTTGAACCACCAAAGCATAATTCTTGATTTGTGGTACCTTTCAAATATTTGAGAATCCATTTCACTGCCATCCAATGTTCCTGTCCTAGATTTTTCATGTACTTGCTTACAACTCCCACTACATGTGCAATATCAGGCCTTGTGCAGACCATTGCATACATTATGCTTCCAACTTCTGATGCATATGGAACTTTAGATATATAATCCATGTCTTCTTGGGTCTTTGGGCACATTTCCTTACTATGTTTGAAATGGCCAGCAAAAGGTGTCCTAACTGGTTTTGCATTGTGCATATTAAATCTTTTCAACACATTTTATACATACGTATGCTGAGACAATGTTAATTTGCAATTTTTCCTGTCTCTAGTTATTCTCATACCAAGGATTTTTTTTGCAGCTCCCAAAATCCTTCGTTGCAAATGAATTTGCCAATTTTCTTTTGAGCACATTTATTTCTTGCATGTTAGACCCTGCAATAAGCATGTCATCTACATACAATAATAATATAATATAGCTGCGATCATTTTTCTTTTTCAGATAAACACAATGATCAGAGTGATATCTAGTATCACCTTGTTCAGACATAAACTTGTCAAATTTTAGATACCACTACCTTGGAGTCTGTTTTAAGCGATGCAAGCTATTCTTCAACCTTCACACTAGTTTCTCCTTCCATTTTACCTCATATCCTTGTGGCTGCTGCATATATATCTCTTCCTCAAAATCCCCATGGAGAATGGTTGCCTTTACATATAACTGCTCAAGTTGCAAATATTCAACTGCTACTAGACTTAAAATAGTTCTGATTGAAGTCATTCTAACAACAAGAGAAAATGTTTCATCAAATCAATACCTTTCTTCTGTGCAAACCCCTTCACCAAAAGTCTAGCTTTGTACCTCTGTTTTCCTCCATCTTCTTCCTTCAGCCTGTAAACCCATTTATTATTCAATGTAGCTTTCCCTGTAGGAAACATGACTAAGTCCCATGTCTGGTTATGCATTAAGGAGTCCATCTCTTCTTCCATGGCTAGCTCCCACTTCTTCCTGCTTTCAATGTGCATTTCTTCTTCATAACATTCAGGTTCACTAGAATCAGTCAACAATAAATAATATAATGAAGGAGAGTATCGTTCAGCGGGTATACTTATCCTGGTAGATCTTCTAGCACCACTTTCAAGTGTTTGGGGTGCATGTTGTTGTTATGGTGGTTTTTCTTGTTGTGGTTGTTGATTATTATTATTTTCAGGCATCTTCAATTTTTCAGTGATTTCATCAAGAACTGCGTATTCCTTGTTTTCTTTTTCCTGTTTCTTTTCTTACAACTGATTCTTATACAAGACCTTTTCATTGAATATTACATCTTTGCTCCTAATGATTTTATGATTTTCATAATCATATAAGCAATAACCAAAATCATTAACACCATATCCAATAAAGGTGCATTTCTTTGACTTTGCCTCAAGCTTTGTTCTATTTTCTTTATTAATATGGACAAAGGCCTCACAACCAAAACGATTTAAAAAAGAGTAGTTTACCTTTTTACCTGTCCATGCTTCCTCTCGAACACCACCATCCAAGGAACTTGAAGGCCCTCTATTTATTAGATAAACAACAATATATATACAATCTGTACAAAACTCTAAAGGCAACCCTCCATGCAATCTCATGCACCTTGCGCACTCAATGATTGTTCTATTCATCATTTCTGACACACCATTTTCTTGTGGTGTTCTTGGAACTGTCTTCTCTCTGCGAATTCCATGCTCTGAACAGTACCTATCAAACTCTTTGTTGCAATATTCACCTCCATTGTCTGATTCGAGACACTTCAATTTCATTCCTGTCTCAATCTCAGGCAAATTTTCCCATTTCTTGAAAGTATCAAATATATTAGATTTATTCTTAATACAATAAATCCAATTTTTTCTAGTTGCATCATCAATAAAAGTAACATAACAACGAGAGCCACTCAGAGGTGATACCAGAGCAAGTCCCCATACATCTGTATGCACAAGCTCTAATTTTTTGCTCTTCTTTTCTTTCCCAACTCTCAGAAATCTGACTCTCTTCTGTTTTCCATAAATGCAATTCTCACAGAAGTCCAAATCAACATTCTTCAAACTCAACAACAAATTCCTTGAGTGAAGAATATTCATCCCCTTTTCACTCATGTGTCTGAGTCTATGATGCCATAATGCTGCATCTGCTCCTTTGGAAGTTAAAGCATTAATAGAGTTAGAAATGCCATTGCATAAATACAATGTACCAAACTTTTCACCTTTTGCTATTACCAGGACTCCTTTGGTAACCTTCCAAGCTTTATCTATGAAAGTTGTCACAGAACCTTCACTGCCTAACTGCCCTATTGAAATTGGATTTTTCTTTTGATCTGGAACATGCCTTACCTCCTTTAGTAGCCATTGGTTTCCATTCTACTGTTTTACAAGAACCTTACCCATTCCAACAATTTTATAGGGTTTATCATCACCCAAATGAACATGTCCAAAATCTCCTTGAACATAGTCATGAAAGTATTTCTTATCAGGTGTGGCATGGAATGAGGCCCCTGAATCTACCACCCATGAATCAGTAATATTTTCAAAAGAAAGAATCAAAGCATCTTGTAACACCTCACCTGTCACATTTGCTTCATGATTGTTTTCTTATTCTGCATCTCCTTCTTTTCCTTTCCGACATCTACAGTCTTTCTTTAGGTGTCCCTTCTTTTTGCATTTCTAGCACACTATCTCGATCTGTTCTTGGATTTGCCTTTCCTTGATTTACTGTAATATCCTGAACTCTTTCCTCTTCCCATTATTCTTCCCCTAGACTTTGCACTCAAAGCATTACCCAATGTCTCACCAGAGGTTTTCTGTTGCATTTCCTTGCTAAGGATAGCACAGACAACATCATCAAACTTTAAAGTACTAGATCCAAAAACAGAGTTACTAATGGTCATTACTAAACCATTCCAAATTTCTGGAAATGAGCACAAGAATAACAAGCTCGAACTTCATCATCAACGTTTACCCAGACAGAACATAATTGATTTGTAACAGTATTAAAATCATTTAAATGGTTTGCAACAGATCCACCTTCTGACATCTTCATATTAAACAATTGTTTCATAAGAAATACCTTGTTTGAGGCTAAGGGTTTTTGATATAGTTTCTCTAATGCCTTAATCAAACCCTCCGTCATTGTTTCCTTCGAAATGTTGAAGGAGACCGATGCTGTGAGGCACAACGATACTGTTCTGAGTGCCTTTCTATCAAGAAGGTTCCATTCTTCATCTATCATTCCCATAGACATGTTTGTTTTTCCGTTGAATGGTAGGTACAGATCTTTCTGATAGAAATAATCTTCCATCTGCATCTTCCATAGCGAGAAGTTTTGGCTGTTAAATTTCTTGACCCTAAATTTACCATATTTTGCCATTACTCCCACTGGAATGAGGAACCCTTCTTTCTAACGAGTTTATCAACGTAATATACCTTCAGCTCTGATACAATTTGTTAGAAAATTATATATTATGGAGCAATGGAACACATAAAAGATTGCAGAAATATAAACACAGAAAACACATAAAACAAGAGAGACACAGATATACGTGGTTCACCCAGTTTGGGCTATGTCCACCCCGAACAGCCAATCCTTCCTTTCTACTATGTAGCAAAATGAAGAGACACAACCTATAGTAGATCTGTTGTAATATCCTCTATTTTCTCTCACAATCTCATCTCTCTATTTCTTGCTCAGAGAAAACACATCTATTACACAACCTCAAATACAATGCACTCATACAAAGAGAGGGGTTGCCTTCTAGGGAAAAAAACCCTAAACTAGATATAAGTTCTACCGTCAGATCATCCGCCTAATGAAAGGCCCAAATTGACTAGAAATTACTATACTTTTACAAGGGAGTTTTACGTCTATTTTTAGCTTCGGGGGCGTTGCCCCCAAAACCCTCGCCGGGGGACCGCTGGCCCACAGACCCCCAGCCAGGGGGGATCCGCCCCCTCAAACCCTTGTGGGGGGGACAAGTCCCCCCCATACCCCCCCACGTGCAGGGGTGTACAAACTTCACGGGCTATACATCTTGCTGAAACAAAGACCTCTGAACAATCATGCTCCACACCCAACAATAAGTGCACTACTGATCTCGGGCTTCACCCAAATTAACATCCAAATAATTATATACCATTTTCACCATATACAACAAATGATGAAACCCTAGAAATGGCTGCAACAACTTCAGTTACAGAGTGGATCATGACACTGAAGCTCTAGCATAGAAATCCCTTCCCATATCATTCATTTTTAGTGCGATAATATGAATGATAGAGAAATGGTTTGATTTTTCATAGTACCTGAACAAGAAAAAGACCTACCTATGAACAAAGTGTGTCGAAGTGGTGATCTACCATTTCTCCACCCGCATTGTTTCGTTCATGTCAAATGGGTTTTAATGGGATACATTCTTCATCAAACAATTATCAAATACAAAAATATTATGTCGTCTTAAATTTATTAATAATAATAATACTTTTTAATGTAGCCACTTGGGAGCTTCTGAAACAATGAGATTTCCCAGGCTTCAGGAGGGATTGTTGCTCTGATACTAGTTGCAAGTGGCATACCTATAGAACCCACCTCAGGATTAAACCCATATAGATAAAAGTCATCCTTGAAAAAGTTTTTTGGATTTTGGATTTCATTGGGGCCATCTATTAATTATTCATTTTGCTTGGCAAATCCATCCCTTAAAGATCCTTTTATGTATACATGGGTTCCATCAAGATATCGACTAGGATGTTTAGAAGATTTGGGTCATGTAGGTGAATTCATTAAATTTGCTCCAATCTTAGTGGACGTGAAAGAAGGACGAAGTTGCAAGTCATTCCTTAGAGCTGCATTGATGTTATATGGTTGGTGTTATTCTTGCCTCAAACCCATAGTGCCAAGCTTGGATGGTTGTGTAAAATCTCGACTGTGTACCTTGCACATATATGAAAGGTTTCATGATCTAATGGATCATTTGGGTTTGAAACATGAATACCATGCCCATCAAAATCTCCAGTAATCCATAACTCTTTCCCAACCGACAGGTCATATTGATCATAGTAGTGATAGAATTCTGGCCGCTCTCATAAACCCCCACCCCAACAATGAATGATATTAAAATTCATATAAACATGGAACCTGATATATTCTTTGTAACAATTTTCTAAAAGCCACAACACACGATCATACACTATCTAGTTCCCTCCACGAATGAAAATAGGTTCCCCATTGACTTTGAATAATCTTCGACCAGTTGCAGGGTCTACGTAACTCTCAATTTGCTGAAATCTAAGGGGATGGATCTAGGAATCTGAATCTCCATAATGTCTTACATCCAGAGCGATATCCACTTTGTATAGTGTTTTTTTCCATTCCATTTTTCCAAGATAAACTTGGTATTGATAACTCCTTTGTCTCCATTTTCTCAATCAAACACACCCCATCGTCTAGTTCAAGAGCCACATGCACCCTTAGTGTGCATTCTACAGCGAAGAGATTGACATTGGTAAAGTTTGTTTTGTTTTATGCAAGTATGCCCTATTTAAATCATAAAAAAATAATGAAACTAGATGTGATCATTGATTTTCACTGACATAGAAAATGTAAGTTGTTAGTAGTGTTACCATGCTTTTTCTTTGTCTATGCATTGACTCATTTTCATTTTTATATTTCAACCACTGGCAAGCAAATATGAAAATATTTTATTCTCTAAAAATTATTTTAAAATGTGAAACCAATGTAACATATTAAGTATCTATAAAATTGTAATTGAAAATCTACATTATATAGCAATATTTTATATGTACATTAAAAATTATAGTCATAAAGGTGGGTAGTTTGGATCTCAAACAAATTATAATAGTTAAAATTGGGAATATCTTTTTCTCTACTAGCTAAGATCCATATCAACTCAAGATCTACCAAGTGTTAAAAAGTATCAAATTTGTTGAGATGCAAACATCATTTACAGTGAAAATAGATTTGAACCCTCCTATCAGATTTGTAAATCCAGAAGTTGAAATAGATCTAGAATAGTTTAATTATATATATATAATATATAATATTTATATATTAATATATATATATATATAAACCTAGAGCCCAGACAATAATTTTAACTATTTTATCTCAATTTATTTTAATTATTTATTTTATTTATCTTCTTACAACATATCTTCCATACTAGGCTATAGAGCCCCCTCTCGGTGCAACAACTCAAAATTATCCATAAATGTATAAATCTTATAGTAACTTGTTAACCAAAAGAAAATTTACATTTGGGTATTACATTAATTTTTTGATTTTATTGTTTTATCCTCTCATCCTATGTTTGCATGTTGAGGTCTATTAGCATAGAGGAACCTCCATGTTGCCAACCCACATTTCTCGTAAAGGCCTCTTATGCTTTTGGGCATGATGATATTCTAGTTCTTTAAGTAATATAACATTCATTTTTTTATTTTTTTTTGTAACTAGGAGAAGCCTAGGCCGGGGCCAACCTGCTTACTGGTTGGAATAAGACTGATCCACACAAAATCAGAAGCTTATCACCAAGATTGTGAAAGGCTTTGGTCAATCTTGGAAACCCCTTGGGAATTTTAATTCCCCCAAAGTGGCTTTCACTCTAAAGCCTCTCCCCATGAGGTTTGACCCTGTGATTTGGCGATGACTAAACCCGCGCAAACCAACTGGTCTAAACCGCATACATTGTACTAGTTAGTTAGTCATATTTTTATTCTTATAATATATTATTCATTTATGTTAATCATTTTTACTTTTGTCACTTATTATCTATACATGTATTGTAGTCCTAGACTAAATTAGTTATTTAAGTTAGTCTCTTTTAGTTGGGTCACTTATTATTTATTCGTATGTTTTATCCCTAGAGTAAATTACTCATTTAAGTTAGTCATTTTTAGTTGGATCACTTAACATTGCTCAAATTTAGTAGTAATTCAATTGAAATATTTGTGGTGACTAATTCTTTTAGTTTCGTAGTCACTAATCTGTCATTTTGTACTAGTGGGTGAATGAGTAATGACAAGGTTTATATGTATACTTTTAAAATTCTTTCTCAACTTACTAATTCACAATCACACATTATTCCATTAGAAGAATGCATTGGCGAGTTGAGTAAATAAAAAATACCATGTTGATCACATGAAAGCCATAAAACAATCAAAATAATAACATGCACAATGAACATAAGGATGTTTGGTGGAAAAACCCCCTCTGGGTCAAAAACCACCCTTTTTTATTGCTGCTACTCTGCTTCAATTTTTTCTAATAAAAAAATTCACTTTACATCAACATAATTGGCTATGTCTAGCAATGAATTTTCTCATATTAAATCAATTTTGTGAACGCCCATCCACTGGAAGCCTCAACCCTCAATTATCATAGCCCAACACCTATTAGACTATGAGAATTCTAGTTCCTCAACTGAAGCTACCAAATACCATCAGAAAGGAACACTCATTCACTATTCACCATGCTATATGAATTTATTCATCATCTAGGGCCTCATTTCATAATGGTCCAAACTTGACCCCTTCGAAAAAGAACGAAAACCTGTGCATTAAAACTATCAATTCATCTTCCACTTGCACCACAATCTATGCAACTCAACTTCAATCCATTCATCAACATCAACATCAACTCATGTAACTAATTCTTAAACATTAACTCAAACAATCAAACAACTCAAGTATTGACAATCAACTAGTAACAACACCTCTATACATCCAAAACATTTAACATATAGACTCAAAACACTGCAAAAAAACATGAAAACTTTTTTGCATAAAGGATATAACAAAAATAATCCTTGAAAACACAAATATCAGTGAAATAACCATGAAAGTATATTTTAGTCCAAAATATTCAAACCATGTGCTCCATACATGCTTCACAACCTCTCCGTAGACTCCACAAACTCTGTGTTTGGTTGTAGATCAAAATATTTCTCTGTAATCAACGCGAATTGGCCTATCCATGAAACTCACTCTTTTATGATCTCAATATATTATTTTTGTGTGTGCTAAACTTCAATAAATTTGACCTTTATATCATTATATTGTGTAGTAGGTCAACCTCTATTCTCTACATAAACTTCTACTCATTCCACTTACACAATAGTCAATTTTCTCCTATTTTTAAACAATTTCTTACACTCTTTCCACTACTCCTATATTAAGGTGTTCACACTTCATAATTAATTCAAACATTTCGATTTATTCAATTAGAACCTTTTATGAAAATTCTCGAACAAGAAATATCATAAAAATAACTAAATCATTCAAGATGCTCAAGGAATGTGGGAAATATAGTTGTACAGACATTTGTTGGCACAACACTGTTGAAACTCAACTACAGTCACATCAATAACTCTGGTTCCAAATGACTAGAGATCTTCGTCACATGGGTTGGCCTATAAGGGAGAAACTAGGGAAGATGATCAAGGAACTGAACATATGTAGCATCTGTAAATCTTGTGCAAGCCATGAAAGGCCTCAAAACCATCTCTAAAACCTCTTTTTGAGCTTAGAAATGATTGAATCACCCTAAGTGAAAGAACCAACTTATGAGTGTAGAAATTGTAGCAATTGGCGTCAACAGTGAAGTTTAGTTGTAGAGGGGAACTTGATATATCATGAAAGCCTCTTCAACACCTTTAGACATTATGTGTATTCGAATCCATAGCTTAGGAGTGTCAAAGGAATCTCAAGGGAAAAACAAACATCATATACATGGAGACCTAGTTTTCCAACCAACCATCAAAACTAACAACATCAATTAATCAAGCATATGCATATCATCTTCAACACAAGCCCATCTTGGCATCAATGCCAACCATTGATAATTGAAACACTACACTACCATGTTGACATTAATTACAACTATCACCTCATCAAAACATCATGCAAACAATAGACGACTTTAGCAATTATGACAACTGTAATTCAATCATCCAAACAACCTCATGAAGAACTGAATCCCTCATTTTCTCCCCTTTTGACATGAATGGATGGTGGGCTAGTCACAGGTGTTAAGGATAATCGTTCAAAACCAGAAATGATTTGTTCAAGTTCAGTCGAGACTTCTTCTTGGGTTTCCTTTGGAGTATCTATCATCAACCTCTATTTTTAGATATTCTCCTAAAATAACAGAACTGTCAAATTTACTCGAAATATGGCAAACCTTCACCTTTTGATGGAACCGAAAGGAAATTAAACTGTAGTTCATAGCCTTCTCATGTCTAAAATTTAGGTTAACTTGTGTGCATATTCTAGAGCGATATCCATCAGATCTCATCCCTTCTCAATGAACGACTGTGATTGATTCAGAATTCAACTCGATTAAACCATAGTTGATAAAATATCGTGTCTAGAGTTTATATTAACTCCCATGCATTTTTTGACACAATCATCATCGGATATAACCCCTTCAAGAAGACGATCATGAGTAAGTAAGCTATTAACTGAGTTTTATAATTTATCGCGTTCATTTTTAGAATTAATGTATGTGCTTGTTAGCACGCGATCACCGTTAGATCTGTTGCCAGTCGGTCAAAAAGTTAAGATCTTTTCTTGGGGTTCTCACGAATTTGTTGGGGTTTTCTTTGTTCCACCAAGAATTTGCAGTTTCGCCAAGTTTAACTATGTCTAAGTTATATTCGGCATATCAATAACTAAACGGTTTGGTTTCGAAATACACTCAAGTTATTTAAATGCGCAGTGTATGAAGATTTAAATGCGATAATACAAGATTATTGAAAACTCTAATTCTAGAGGGGCCAAACTAGAAATCAACAATATTCAAAAATATTTCAAAGGAAGTTTAAAACCTCTGGGACTAACCATTCATGCATAGAATAACCAGAGACATAGAGAGACTTCAAATTTTATAGTCCAATCCTCCATGACCAAATCCCTTTACATTAATTCAAAACTTACATAAAATACCTTTACATACAACAACAAGATCCTAAATCAATGGATTGAAACTACCTAATCCTATCTAATATCCATGATATTCTCCTTGAGAATCTTAGCTAAGCCTAACTACTTGAATTAATTACAAGATAATCCAAATCCCTGAATTCTAGCTCAAATCCTATCTACAAATATTTGTAAGGTGATAGCTAAAGGATCCCACTCTTTTGCTTGTAAACCTTTTTGTTTGTTTGGAATAAAATCCAAATACTTTTGTCTTTAAGCCTCATGCTCTTGCATCAGAATCTTGAGGACAAAATTCTTCATGGGCTCCTGTGCATGGGCTCTTTTATAGAACTTCCCAACTTCTGTAGCATGGCATATGTCATCTAGGTAGCATCAACAATCGGTTGATCTTTCCACTTGAAAAAATACTGAAAATACTCTTGTCCTCTTGTCCTTTTAAACAATCTCTTATCCAAAATATTCTTTGGTTGCAATGCCTTTGCTGTAGGTAACTGTTTTATTGAATCAACCTCTTGTTCTTCTTTTTCTTCTGATGTATCATCAGCAACATTTTCATACCTGTACAAATCAGAAACGTTGAAAATTTGAGATATTCTAATGTCAAGGGGTAATTCAATCTCATATGCATTTGCAAAAAATTTCCTCAAGGCTCTGCATGGTCCAATTTTCTTAAATTTTAACTTGTTATACTCCCTTTTTGGAAATCTTTCCTTGCTCAGGTGTGCTAAAACCAAATCACCAACCTCAAAATTAACTTCTCTCTTCTTCAAATCTTCTCTGCTCTTGTACTTTATGTTGCTATCCTGTAACTATTGTTTTACCGTTCATGTATTGCTTGAATCTCTGAAGAAAAATCTTCTCCTTTAACACTTCTCATTTTAGCTTTTCCCAAGTCTCTTAATTCATACACTCCTCTTGGGTGCATTCCATAAACTATATGGAATGGATTGTTCCCTATACTGCTGTTAGGAGAATCATATAAGCATATTCAGCTTGTGCCAAAATTTGATCCCACTGTTTTGGATTTTCACCTGCAAGACTCCTAAGAAGATTACCTAAATTTCTCTTTACAAATTCAGTTTGTCTATCTGTATAAGGATAATAAGCTAAACTGAAACTCCATTTAATATGAAGTTTCTTCCACAAGGTCCTCCAGAAATGACCAACAAATCTGGTGTCTCTGTCTGAAATAATGCTCTTAGGTAACCCATGTAAACTTACAATCTCCATATCCCAAGGCCTATATGGAATAGGTAATGGAACATACAATTCTGTGTTTTGGCTCCTTCCCTTTGCATACTGACAAACTTTACAATTTTTCACATACTTCTCCACTTTAGATATTATCATTGGCTAGAAACAAAACTGATTCAACTACTCATAAGTCTTGTTTGCACCAAAATGTCCTCCAAGTCCACCACTATGTTTCTCCTTGATTAAGTTTTCTCTCATAGAACAAATTTGTATGCATAGCTCATTTCTTTTAAGCAACAATCCTTCTTGCAAGAAAAAATCCAACCACTTACTTTTGTCTAACAAAACAGGATTTTCACAAGCTTCAAATGCCTCTTTAAAATCTAAATATTTCTCATATAATTCACTAAGAAAATCAAAACCCAACTCTTGAATTTGACTTTCTTGAACTAAGATACGTTTTCTTCTTAAGGCATCTGCTACCTTGTTCAATTGGCCATTTCTATGCTTCAATAAAAAATTAAAACTTTGAAGATATTCTACCCATTTTGCATGTTTTTGACTAAGATTTGGTTGTCCCATAATATATTGTAATGCAATATTGTCTGAATAAAGTATAAACTCCTTATACATCAAGTAATGTCTCCACTTTTTCAACGACTGCACAACTGCATAAAATTTCTTATCATAAGAAGAATATTTCATCTTCAATTCATTCAATTTTTCACTGAAATAAGCTACAGCCATGTCCTCCTGACTTAAAACAACACCAATAGCTTCTCCACTAGCATCACATTTCACTTGGAAAGGCTTATTAAAATTAGGCAAAATCAAAGTAGGTTTTTTAGTGATCTTACTTTTCAATAGTTGGAAGTTCTTTTCTACTTCAACAATCCATTTAAATGGTTGTTTATCCTTCTTTATAGTATCAATAATAGAAGCATTGATATTACTAAAATTCCTTCTGAATTTATAAAAACTAGCGAGACAATGAAAAATTATTACCTTAAAAACACTTTTTGGTGAAGGCCACTCTATGATTGCCTTTATCTTCTCTAGATTCATCTTTAATCCATCAGCAGAAACAACAAGGCCCAGAGATTTCAACTTTTCCTTCATGAGTGAACATTTCTTTAAATTTAACAGTAACTTTTCTTGTTGCAGCTCCTGTAAGACATAAATCAGATGTCCCATATGTTCCTCTTTAGATCTGCTATAAAGTAATACATCATCCAGATATACTATTACAAGTTTACCAAGAAATTCTTTCAACACTCCTTTCATTAGCCTCATAAATCTACTAGGAGCATTTGATAACCCAAAAGGCATTACCATCCATTCATACAGTCCTTCATTTGTTTTAAAAGTAGTTTTCCATTCATCTTCTTGTCTAATCCTTATTTGATGATAACCAATTTTTAAATCCAACATTCTAAAATATCTTGCTCCACTTAAACAATCCATCAAATATTCAATTCTAGGTAAAGGAAATTTGCACCTGATTATTATTTTGTTGATTTCTCTTTAATCATGTCACATTCTCCAAACTCCATCTTTATCTGGACTCGACACTGTTAGCGCTACACAAGGACTCAAAATCTCTCTAATAAGTCCTTTATCTAACCATTCTTGAACCTGTTTTCTGATATCTTCATTTTTTGTGGGACTCATCCTGTAAGCTGCTTTATTTGGTAGATTTTGCTCTGGAATAAAATCTATATGATGACTAATTTTTATAATGGGTGGTATCTCATTAGGAAAATCATCTACAATGATATCACAATAATTTTCTAGCATCTCTTGAATTTCAATTGGAAAATCAGAAATTTTAGTGGAAGTAATTATTACCTTGGGTTTGCAAATCAATGCAAAATTTACCCCATCCTCTTCAATCTACTGCAAGTATTAGTTTCTACTCAGCAATAGAATCTTTGGATTAGATTTTCTTTATGCATCCTCTTCTTCCATAGGTAGCAATGTATGATTAATACCATATTTACTAAATTTGTATGTGTTCTTTTTCCCATCTTGCATAGCTCCACTATCATACTGCCAAGGTATTCCCAACAATATCTGACACACATCCATAGGCATCACATCACACATAATTTTGTCTTTATATTTTTCCAACTACAACTCCATATCACACTATTCATTCGCTAACAACTGATGTCCTTTTTGAAGCCATGACACCTTGTAAGGTGTTGGATGTTTCTTTGTCTTTAATTTCAACTCTTCCACCACTTCTATAGAGACCAAATTATCAATACTGCAACTATCAATTGTCATTTGAAAACATTTTCCTTCAACCTTGCATGCAGTCCTGAACAAATTCTTTCTTTGTGCTACTTTAACAACTTCTTTTGCTACCTTTAACAAAACTTCGTTAACTACCAAAGATTCCCCTTTCTCTGGTATATTTTCTTCTTCTGGCACCTTTGTTGCTTCTTCTTCAGACTGAGCATTACATTTATTTTAATTGTTCCTACATCTTCTGGCCACTCATAGGCTCTGTGTCTGAGATTGTTACATCTATAATATCTGATTTCTCTTCCTCTACCTTTGCCTCATCTTCTCCTGAAAAACTCCTTCTTCCACATGCATCACCTTATGTGGGTGTATGCTGATTCAAGCTATTGCTAGCTCCATATTTAGGTGTTGTAGATCTTCCTCTACCACCTTGACTTCCCCTTCCTCGGAAAGTACCTCTACTTCTGGCAGATTTCTTCCTCATGAGTTTTTATTCAGCCTTCAATACCATCTCATAAGCCTCTTCTACTGTTTTAGGAGACAACAAACTTACCTCATCTGGGATCTCCATTTTGAGACCATTTAGGTATCTTGCAACCTTCTCATCTGTATCTTAAATTTTTCCATCTCTTATGGTCACTTTGTAAAATTCCTTTGTGTATTCTTTCATTGTCAAAGATCTTTGTCTAAGATTCTGCATCTGTCTATATAAAGAAAGTTGATAATAACTTGGAAAAAACTTACCTCTCAACTTTGGCACCATCCTATTCCAATTTTTAATTGGCTTCTTACCAATTATTTTTCTTTCTGTCTGCACTCAATCCCACCAAAGTGTGGCATGTCCTTTCAATTTTTTGACAAAAACTTTCACTTTCTTTCCTTCTTCCATTTCTTCATAATCAAGGAATTTATCCATGTCATTAATCCAGTCTATCAACTCCTCAGGGTTTAAACCTCCCGTATAAGCTGAACCCTCAAGTCTAGGTTTAGATGTGGATCCCAACATTGATTTAAAAAATCTCATTTCAGGACTAACTTCTGCAGGGTCCTCTTCTTCTGCAGGGTCCTCTTCTTCTGCAGCTTCAACTTCAGGCTCACTGACATCTCCGTCTATTTGATTTCCCATTTCCACTATTTATAATCTAGATTGCATCTGTTGCATAGCTTCCAACAATTCAACATTTACAACTAGCCTTCCTGTTCTTCAACCACCACCATGCCTTACTCCAACTCCGAAAGCCATGTTGAATTTCTTTTTCTAGTATTTGATATCGTGATCAGTGTCAATAAGCTGCTCTGATACCACTAATGGTGGGTTGGTCATAGGTGTTAAGGATAATCATTCAAAGCTAGAAATGATCTCTTCAACTTCAGGGGGGACTTCTTCTCAGGTTTCCTTTGGAGTATCAGTCATCAACCTCTACTTTTAGATATTCTACTAAAACAATGGAATTGTTAATTTACCCAAAATATGGAAAACCTTCACCTTTCCATAGAACCGAAAGGAAATACAACTGCACTTCATAGCCTTCTTGGGTCCAAAATTTAAGTTAACATGTGTGCATATTTTGGAGTGATATCCATCAGATCGCTTCCCTTATTAATGAACAGCTATGATCAATCCAGTATTCAACTAGATTAAACCATAGTTGATAAATTATCACGTCCAAAATTTATATTAACTTCGGTGGATTTTTCGACGCAATCACCGTCGAATCATACTCCTTCAAGTGGACGATCATGATTAACTGAGCTATTAATATAGTTTTATAATTTATTGCATCTGTTTTTGGAATTAACATCTCCTCTTGTTAACACATGATCACCGCTAGATCTATTGCCCATCGATCAAACAATTTAGATCAACTCTTGGCGTTCTCAACAATTTTGTCAAGATTTTCTTTGTTATGTCGATAATTTACACTTCCGCCAAGATTAACTATGTCTAAGTTATATTCAAGATATCGCTAACTAAAATCAGTGGTTTTGAAAAACATTCAAGTTATTTAAATGTGCAGTGTATGAGGATTTAAACGTGATAATACAACATTATACAAAAGTCTAATTCTAGAGGGGCCAAACTAGAAATATACAGTATTCAAAAATATTTCGAAGGAAATTTAAACCTCTGGGATTGACCATTCATGCGCATAATACATAGAGACACATAGAGACTTCAAATTTACAGTCCAGTCCTCCACGGCCACATCCCTTTACATTAATTCAAAACATACATAAAATACATATACATACAACAACTAGATCCTAAATCAATGGATCAAAACTACCTAATCCTATGTAATCTACATGATAATCTCTTAGAGAATCTCAACTAAGCCTAACTACTTTAATTAATTACAAGGTAATCTAGATCCCTGAATTCTAGCTCAAACCATATCTAGAATGCTTTATAAAGTGACAGCTAAAGGATCCCACTCCTTTGCTTGTAAACTTTTTTTGTATTTTTGGAATAAAATTTGAAGTCTTTTGTCTTCAGGAATCATGCTCCTACATCAATGGCAAAGGGATAAACTCAACAAATCCAACATGTGATGAGTGAAGGAATCACTCTCGTTATCAATATGAACATCATGCCAATACAAAGCTCCTGCAAGCTATTAAATAGTTGTCAATATAAGCTCCACGTAAACATAAAATGGGGTTGCAAAAAAATCTTTTTGATTGTAGATCATGCTACCTTTGTTGTTGCTAGTGCCTCTTTCTCATATACAAGAATCTTGCTCACTATATAAAAATATTTTGACTAACCTGGGCCCAATGATGAACAATGAGATACAAAGCACAGTACATGCCTGAATGAATGATAATTGAAGTCTTTACAAAACCTCTAAATAGTTGAATTATGACTCCTCTTCCATGTATTAAGGACACACTATATGACAGAACCATGACTCAAAGTAAGGATGTGACAATACATGGTTAGTCAAGGAATCCAAGAGCTCATACAAGAATTAAATGCATGTCACCAAGTAGCTTAAACATGGTTGTAACACTTCTCACCTCTCATCACATGTACATCAACACACTTTTGATATGACCCATGCCTCTCTCTTGCTACTCTTGTTCCAAACTCAAATATAACTTTATATGAATAACAATAATTACATGATTTTATCAGAATAATGCATGGCTAGGGAATTAAGGGTACATAGCTATTGTGAGACATTGTCAACAAGGATGAATCTCATTAATGCCTTCTAGGTACCAAGGCAACCATTGTACAATGTGAGACATGAGGTACCAATTTCACATATATGGATCTTCATTTGAACCTTTTGTGAAGACTTCTAACGGAGAGAAATCATATGCATCTCATAAATGAATGAATGACATCAATAAACTTGTAATATTTCAGCCATGGCCCAAAGTAGTAGAAAAAATGTGTGATAGGCCATTTGTAAGAACTCTTGGTTGTAGTAAATAACATATAGGTCCTTCTCCTTAGTGAATACCATATCAAAGCCATGTGCTGAACCACTCTAATAATAAAGCATCAAATAAGACAACTCATTAGTAGATAATTTAGTAAGCAGAAATATAACCTCAGTCTCGTAGTGATAATGTTATCAATAGCAACAAATGAAACCCATGCTATCTATGTCCAAAACATTAATAGCATATAGGAACAAGATATGAACTAGAATTAAGCTAAAGTGGCGACATAAAATCAAAGATAAGCAACATCAAAACCACCATACTTATAACTTATTTGTAGCATTAGTAGGTACATGTCTTTATAACGATAAAAGAGATCAATATTTAGTGGTAACATAATATGTGGATCTCTCAAGAAGCAAATGAAGCGTATCATAGCAACAATAAACTCAGCATCACTAGCAATAGCAACATCACTCTCAACCAATGAAATGTCATAATAATCACCATCCATATCATGGAAATAATGGAAGCACCATACTATGACTATCGACAACAACAATATATGGTAGATAGCAGTAGTAAAATACCTATTAATATCACTCTCAAATCAAGGTAGCAACATGAGCATCAACAACAAAATAGGATGAGAAACAACACTCTTTCAATCAACATCCCTAGTAGAATAGGATAATCATTAGAAGTTTCATTAACAACAATAATAAACTCAACAATCAATTCCATGTATACCATGCAAAGAGGAAAATCAACAAGTAGGTCATGCAAATATAAATTTGTTTAAATATTCTGATGAACATCCTATATTAAGGAATTTAGACTTCTGTGATCCATAACATTGTTTAGAGAGTTTTCGGCAAAATCACATAGAGAATAATCTGTCGACGCGTTTCGAACCAACCAGTGTGGTTCATCGTCAGGACAAGATGAAGATCCAATC